>NW_022261519.1:100509-124498 GCF_009602425.1 Actinia tenebrosa | reverse complement strand
AATAAAGCATTAATGAATAAAGCATATTGTATTATATCGTATCGCATAAAGGAACCAACTCATGAACAATTCTGGCACAAATTTACTGGCGTCCAGACGATTGCTTGTCTTTCTACTGAGTCAACTTTAGCTTGGTCTGTTTGCTCTGTCATTTGTAACCATGTCTTGGATTGCCTCTTTATTGACACATGGAAAGATCTAAAGATCCGGCGAGGAGAGAAACCCATTAATATCCAAATCTATTTATACATATTCATACACAAATAGAGAGGTATGATATAGTTTACGCGCAAGGCACCTGACGTACACAGAACCATAGAATGCCATCTGGAGACTACACCAAGAAGGACAGAAATTCTGTATACCAAAAAGCACTTGTTATCTGTCATGAGGACGAAAAACAATTGAACCTGATGCAACTTGAGTTAGAAAAAGACAGACTGCAGACTTATATTGATCATAAACTTGAAGCCAAACGGTTGCAGAAGGAACTACTTAAGCTGAGACAAGAGAAGCTTCATCTGATGAATGAGGCCAGGCATAACCTAAAGGAGAGGAAAACTATCGACGACATTGCGAAAGAGGCAACAAATCTACAAGGAGTGAGAAACCGAAATCTCGAAGCCCTAAAGCTGAAAAAGAAATTTAGTCTGCCACATCTAACTCCCACTCAAAGGAACATTCCTAAAATCATGAAGAGGACTTTGTCTTAYGAGTCAGAATTTTTTACCTGGACATTTGGATTGCCTCAAATCGACGGGCAACCACCAAAGCTCAAAGAAAAATCCGAAAAACAACAACTGAAACCGTTCAATAGTTCGAATGAAAGTTTGGAGTCAAAGGCAGAAACAAAGAATGGAGAAACCTCACATATATTAGCGTGTGAATCTAAATTTGTCAACGAAAACGGGAAAGCAGGTACTAGGGAAGTAAAACTACCCTCTATTTCTGCGACAGAAGACGTTCTTCCAATAGCAGAACGGATCTATAGCAACGGCGTTAACAACGAACCGAACGCTAAACTCCCTCCACTCAACACACCTAAGAACAGGTTCGCTTGAGGAAATTCTGAAGCCTAAAACTAATGTATAAAAATTGGATATTGTATGTACAAATATCTCGTATGTTTTTATTTAAATAACTTTAGAAAGAGATGCTAAAAACTTTCAAACGTTTATGTGTCTAATAACCATTTGCCCATATTGAGCTCTTTTATTCCATATCCAAGATATGTTATTTAAAATGACTCGAAAAATAATTTGATAAGTACTTCCCGGATAATTAAGAATTCTTCGATATTGCAATTTAAATTATACATATGTAAGTATACATCCACATAAGCTAAAGTAAATATTATAAATATTGATAATTTGGAGCAATATATAAAATAAAAAAAGACCAAATCTCAGTCTCTGGAAAGCCCATTTCTTTATCCCCAACACGCAAGACTCTAGAATTTCGAGTTGATTAAGTTTTAGTAACAGATGTTTCTTACTTTTTTTTTTTTAATCTTGGCGGTAGAAGCAAAGACCTCTAATTCCACCAGAGATAATGGAGATAATTGAGCGGTCGATTGATGTGGTTAGGGTATTTTAGTGCAGTGCTATAGCGTGGGCAGAGGACCTAACACCTAAAACACTTCTTGCCACTTGCCACTGAAAGACACCTTTTCCAGGATGAGAACCCGTCTTTCCGGCATTCTTCTCGCAAACAAAACTCCTGAACACCCAGAAATTCTTGCCCAGACCTTTTAAAGAATCATCGTACACTGCAAACTCCCCCTGATATACTATGGTTCTCAATATAGGTAATTGGACAAGCTCTTAGCTTGCTATTTGCTTTTTTAAGTCAACATGTAAAAGCTTACGACTATAGCAAAAGCATTCTATTTGAACTAAGATCAGGGGAAGGGGGATCTAAAATTGAACACCAAAAACTCTAAAAATACAAATTTGATTTTTATCTCATCTTTGGGCTGATCTTCGGATAATTTGAAGTTTCTAAGCATTCTGCCTTTTTCTTGTCTCTAAACGAGTCGTCAAGGTGACGGATGTTTTTGATGAAGTCTTTTAAGCCTACTTTTGTTTAAGAAGATTTAGATTAGACAATTATCGTAATTGGAAGCAAATATAAAAAGTCATTTTCCTCGGAAAATACTACCAAAATGGGATATTTTCTATACGAGCAAGGCTTTATTTGATAATAAAAATACGTATAATCGAAGTTGCTGGTTAATGGTGAAAAATATTGACTGATATACCGCAAAAAGACATGGCAAGAGATCAATTTCAAGAGCTCGAATTAAAGGATAATCGAGAAGCAAAAACAAAAACAAACAAACGGAAACTAGGGAGAAATAAATGACTCGGTGTCTCTCTGAATTGCTTTTCCGCTCTTCTTGCACGCGATTAGCGAATGATGAAGATTTTCAGTACCACCGATAATAGAGACGCCGCAGTTGAAAAGAGACTAAGCCTATCCTATAATGGAAAATAGAAGTCTGAGTACACTAACTGAATTTATCGCTAGTCATATCACTGTAAGCCGTACAGCAGTGGCGCAGCTCGACCGGGTTGAATTAAAAGCAATGACAGTGAGCTATAAGGAATTCCGCCGATGGCCGTTTGTTTAATTTAACGAGAACCGATGCATTTGAACTAGGCACTTATATATCCCTGCAAGTCTCCACCGAGTTTGTTCGTGTGATTAGCTTGTTGTTGTTGTTGTTGTTGTTGTTTTTGTTTTTTTGTTGTTTTTGTTGTTTTTTTGTTTTTCAATCGTAAAAACAGGTGTCGCACTGTTAATGAGGTATCTCAAAGACTTCTACTTTTCCCAGAAAATGCACCGAAATCGAGAGATAAAAAAAGTTTTTTGACATGTCATATGGATAGTATTGTAGCCCTCCTCTGGACCAATCATCAGCAAGTTATGCAGCCCTCCTTCTCTGGACCTAGCTAATCAGCAACAGATTATGTAGATCTTCTGGACCAATCAGTAGCAGGCCGTGATTTAGGTTATGAAGCCTTTCCGTGATTCAATGAGCAGCTCGTTACGGAGGCTTGCTCTCGACCAATCAGCAATAGGCTATGTAGCCCTTCTCTGGACCAATCAGCAGCAGGTTATGCAACCCACTAGACCAATCAGAAGTTGGTTATAGAGCCTTCTTCTGGACCAGTCAGCAGCAGGTTATGGAGCCCTTCTCTTGACCAATCAGCAGTAGGTTATTCAGCCTTCCTCTGGACCAATCAGCAGTTGATTATGCAGCCTTCCTTTCTGTTAAACAACAGCAGGTTATGCTGGTCATGAAGCCTTGTAATCGACTGATCAGCAGCAGGTTACAGATGGACCCTCGCTATTGAACAATCAGTAGTTGATTAAGGATTTGCAAGTAGACCAAGTACTATTTGGCAGTGACTTAGATCAACTTCATGTCGTTTACGAATGCCTCTAAAAATCGACATTAGAAGATTTATATATCTTATTATGAAACACATTCTCAGCTTTTTGTCCAACTCCTCTGATTTAAGTTGGGTCCGTACATTTCTGGTCATCACATGATGAAGTCGTATACATCAAAAACAGTTATTGCATGATAATTACTTGCTATTATACAAATATTACCTAGGGATTAACGAGCTGACAATACTTTTTCGTCCAATCTATTAACCTTTGATTCTTAGCTACACTCCTCTCCTTACGTTAGAGGCATAACTTATAGTGTCTTCGGCGCGAAAATAAACGCACATAATTTTGCTGTTTATGGGTATATGAGACTGTATGATGTGCTTATGTATTCAAGGGACAGATATGTCTTAGCAAGACTTAAGAGCCATAACTGGACGGATTAATGAAGTCATTGGAATGGATTTTTTATTGTGGTAAACTCAATTCTTATTCACTATAATAATAAAGTTTAACAAAGTTGGTTTAAAAAGGATGAACTTAGTCTAATTAACTCTCAACGGCATTGTAAGCTATCATTTGCTTTTATGTGTTTAACTAACCACTTTAGTCTAACACTTGATATCCCTAGCTCCCTGGCACATAATTCGAATCAAAATGTTCTAAAAGACTAGCTCTTAATTCATCGTATAGTTCATTGTACGAGACTATCCAAAAAGATGTACTCTTTTGTCCAAATGGCGGTAGTTTGGAAGTACAATAGCTAGCACCGTTGATTGATTTCACTCAGCTGATAAAAGTCTTTCAATCTCATTATCTGCTCCAAATAGTGGCCAAACACTGACCACCATGTGCTGTCAACCTGAAAGAATTCTATTGAAAACTTGCGTTGAAAATTTCGCTCGAGACAGAAAATGACGTAAAGTGATACCTGGCAATTATCCGAAGTACCAAACCTTATAGATAACAACAGTATCTTGATAATACGTGACTGACTGTGTGCTGGGCTGTATTTATTGTTGCCCAGTGCATGGTTCAACCTGTGACAAGTCTATTGACAAGACTATCTGTTGGACTCTGCCAGGATGTACAGGCGTAGAGCAGTCCACTTAGACGCCATGCGTTTCGCTAAGTCAACACAAGTCAAACTGGATGAGATCAACTACAGAATTGAACAAGACAAAAAGCGAATTTTGATGTTGAACCGTTTTGAAAAGATTAAAGTTTGGAACGAATTGAGAGAAATTAGAAGAGTCTTTGTGCCAAGATACATTCCTGGGGAACCAAGTACCCCCGAACAAGAGCAAAGTGATAGTTCATTAAAAGCCGATGAGAGCTCCTCCAAAACTCCAGGTTCAACACAATCAGATTCAACTACTCTTCCTCTGAACAATAATGTTCCAAAATCGTACAGTAGGGAAAAGGTCGGCAAATTAGACAAAAGACAACAATTAACACCAAATGAAAGTCATGATTTAAATTCCGGCCTTGGCGTTAGGAAGCAAAAGAATTCAACGCGGGAAAGAAAAATGTCACCACCGTCAACAACACTAAAAATTCATGAGCCGGTGTCCAAAACAGCATCATCAAGTACTAACGAAAAAGATTTTGTTTCTRATGAAAAAAAGCGGGTTGAGAACAGTGTCAGTAATCAGCGAAAGACTTCGTGGGATGTCAGTAGCCTCAGGAAAATTTCAGAAGATGGAAATTGTAGCAGAAGGCGTTCAGATGGTAGTCCGTCTGCTTTAGGAAACGAAGATGCATGCTCGCCGAATTCAGTAGTTGCGGAAGTGCGTACGACTTCAAAGACTGAGTCGGTGAGTCAACGGTCTCATTCGTCGCTCGGCCAGTGCGGGGTAAAAAGCCCTTCAAACCCTATGCTTTCTGTAGCCTGTGAATACATGGCCTTTAAGAAATTATTACGAAATAAAAGACACAATGACTCCTTTGTGAGCCCTCGTTTCAGGAAACAGAGCGAAGGTGATGAAGCAATTGCATCAAATTCAGCATTTTTGAGGTCGAAAAACGCAGTCATCAAACCAAATACTGCAAATGTAACGAGGCAACGCACGGCGTGGAATGGAGTAGAACTTCCAACAGAAGACGAAAGCTCCTCCTTCGATAACAATGACCCCAAGAAGCGAAGCCGTGAGAGTGCATTGTCGAGTGTACAAATAAAAGATAAACCAAGAGCACAGAAATTAAGCGCTTGCTGGAACCAAAGTATCGACAAAGGTCAAATAGAATCCAGCAAACGATACGGAGGGAGCAAGGTCCACATTGACGAAAGAAAGTCAACAGCATCAACCTCGAAACTCCAGCTTCGTGTAGGAGGTGAATGGAGAGAGGAATGTAAAAGTATTAAGAAGACTGTTGCATGGACAGCTAATGATGCGCAAACTATGAAGTCGTTGACATCCTAATTCAGTTGGACAATAATGTTCTCAGAAAATTGTTGGGTACTAATTGATAAATCTCAAGGTTCGCGCTCGCATCATCTAAGTTCTTATTTTTAGTCTTGAGGCGTCGTTGAGATATAATTTATAGCGTTATATGATGTTATGATGATGAATGTGATAATGGTGGTGGTGGTGATGATGATGATGATGAAGAAGGCCTGAGTGGATGATGGAATGTTACGATGATGATGGTGGGGTTGGTGGTGGTGGTGGTGGTGAGTGCTGTTGGTAATGAAGACGGCTTGAGTGGCTAATGAAGATGGAATGTTGTGGTGATGGTGGGGGTGGTGAGTACTGCTGGTTATGATGAATATGATGGTGGTGGTGAAGCTTGATGGTGGTGATGAAAATATAATATGATGATGGCGCGATCTATCATGATGAGGATTTTGATAACAATGATATTATAATTTTATAAGTCCTTGGTCAGAGATGACGGTGGTAATGCTGACAAGTAGTGACATGCCATGTAGATAGTGGTGACAGTGTTGATCAGTTGCACCACGAATAAGCCTTAGGCAAACTGCTTGACCTAGATTGTCAGCTGTCTATATATAACATTGTAATACAAATATAATTGGAYGATATTATATTAGCCATTCCAAATAAGGACGTAAAGTTGTAATCCAAGTCTCTACGATGTTTGTACATTATATATTCCTTTATCTCAGTTGGAGAATATGGTATAATTTATGCAAGCAGCGATAAACACCAGGGAAACCACGGAATACAATGTTCGTAAAATCCACCATACAGAAGTATACAAAACGCTGTTTTGTGAATGTACCTCAGAGTGCTGGAACTAAACGCAACTTTGACATCAACTAATTTTAGAAATAGCAAGCGAGTCTGTTTAGATCTTGCGGCTAAATGTTTTGCAATGCCGAAATACGCATGTGATGCGCAACTAGCGAGCGATCGAGTTTATCATTTCAATAAACAAAAAAAGAAAAAAAAAGGAATCCGATTTATGTCATGTTAGATTATGTAGAACGTTAAACGGCGCCTTTAGGTCAAGGATCCGCACGCCATCCTTATTGAAAAAAGTTATTAGAAAAACGCCGCTTTCAAAATGAGTTTATTTGATGAAAAATACAATCATTACCAACGAAACCCTAGAAATATTCAATTCCCTACAGCATCTTGAAGAGTTTTGTCAGTCTGACTTTGAGCTGTCCAAAATAAGCGACCAGTTCGCCTCAGTGAACGAACTTTAGTTGGTTTATTTTTCGCAGAACGAATTTAAAATCCGCTAATTTAACAATCAGGTAATTTTCTCGTGGACGAYAAGCAGCTCATGATCAAATGAAAGTGTCACAAAGGATAACTTTTTTCTTTGTTGATCTATAAACATTACACCATCTTGTTTATTTAGTAAAGCTTGGCTTGCTCTGGTTTCAAATAAACCAAATAAACACACAAATTTTTAAATATTGTACAGAATCTTAGAAACTTTCTGAAATTTCGTCAAATTTTTTGTGCGATTTTTTCTAGCTTGTTTACATTACCTTTAAAAGTCTTTGGTTTGAAGRATGCTATTTAGCTTTCATAAGATCTGTTTGATCATAAGGTCGGACGACAGGTCACATTTGAGGCTAGATTGGCTAAAATTGTTAATCATTTGAATGCCGAGTATGCTAAGCGCGTCAAAGTTTCTAATTACGCCCGTCAATTTCGTGGAATTCTGCTTGGGACGAAGCAACAACAGGGATATTTGTACTAAATGAGTAATCCTTGAGGGTCTTAGTTCTGAGACTAGGGAATCGAAAGTATACACGAATGACAAAAGCGGGGTTTGTCTGGATGTCGTAAAATCATCTGACAAGCAAGAAAAACAAAGAGGCTTGACAGAAGTTATAAAACGAGTGAAGGCAAGTTGACATAAGCAAGAAGAACCTCGCTACGTACTTATGGTGCCTTGAACGACTTGTAGACGGTCCATAGTTGGAAGTAATGCTTTGTCGTGATGGCAAAACATGACCTAAACAATGAAACCAGAAAACGAGATTCAAAAGTCGAATCAAGGAATAATTTAGTCGACTCAGGAATGCTCCCCGACTATTTTCCAGCTGGCAATAGCCAAACCAAACAGAAAAGTGATAAAAGTTTTTCAGAAATGGTTAAAGAATCGACGCGCTTGCCCGAGATTAAATCGTCTTTGCCTATCTCAATGAGGGAAATTCTTCACGCTGCACCAAAGTCTACTGATTGGACTCCTCGTTTACCGTCCTTACATCAAGGACAAGTACAATTAGTACACAGAAATGAGACTAAAACGAACCGTAAGGRAAAACAACGAAGGCTAAAACGCGAACGAAAATCAAAGGTTCAAGGTCAGAGAAAACACGAATCGCTATTCTCGCCGCATTGTTTGACTACAGAACACGAACACAACGAAGTCTCGTGGAAGAAAAAACTTCATCAGAGGCAAAAGAAAAGACTTCTAGACGAAGGAGAAAGCAGCTTAACGGTTGGAAGGGAATTTAGATTACCGACTTTAAGTGAAGTAACAAAGTGGTGACACTTGGAAAACTGGTATTTCATAGCTATTATACGACTGTTAAAGGTTCTATATTACGGTTAAAGACCTCAAGGTTTACGAATATTCTTCGCAGCTTCAATAGCATTAACTTTATGCTCGTTATACAACGTTTGAGGACCAATCGTTTAACAAGACGTGATCACATAAGAGTCATAATTAAATCAGTAATCGATGCAATATTCGGACTGACATTCTTTTTAGAGGTCTTTAGGGCCTGATGGATAATATACAAACTAGCGAATAAGGAATCATTTTTGTATTTTCATTTCAAGCTATTGCTAAATGAATTAGGTCACGCTTTTGGGAAGACGGGCGAAGCTATCTCCTCGAAGATTGCGAATTATCTTGAATGAGTAAGCAATGTAAAAAGCATTTATCTTAACTTTGTCAAGAACGGGAAAAAATAAAATCATAAAAAGATTAATGTGGAAGTTAAGTAAACACTTTTTACCGAATTTGTTTATCTTGTTCAAGATTAGTATTTTACTTCAGCATATGACGGCAATGTCAATTTTAGTGTAAGAGATGTGGACGATAAAGTCGGGACCTCTTATTAGGACAAGGAGAAAAACTTCATTCAACTAAATGGTTAGATTTGGGGTGAAATCTCACCTTGAAACAGATTAATTTAAAGCGGCATTTAAAAACCCATCATTGTAAATATCTCATTACCAATTATTCTTACAGAGATAAGGCATCATTGTTGATCCTTGTTGCCATGGTAGCGTGAAAGCTCACTCAAGAAGTTGCCGTGGCTGGCTTGAAAATTAAAAGTGGTCTTTGATTTTTGATCTTTTTTTCCCTTTGTGTCGTTAGTTTTTTTTTGCCGTTGTTTTTTCCCCCTTTCCCCCTGGCTTATGGATGCACTAGACTCTAGTTTATTCGTTTTCTCCTATATACATTTTCTTGTTTTTGYGTTATTATAACTTTAGTTTTTGTTAGTTGGGAGTAACTTTGATGGAACCTTGTGTCTGTTAGTTGTTCCCTCACTCAGGCCCCGTCCACACTATGCCGGATAAATTTGAATCCGAATTTTTATTTATTCGGTTAGGCCTACCGTCCACACTAGTCCGGGCGAATCCGGAACAATTCTTCACCGAAAACGAATTTTCGAAATGAAACCGAATAAATAAAAATTCGGATTCAAATTTATCTGGCATAGTGTGGACGGGACCTCAGTCTATCTGTCTTGTACTTGTATTTTCTTGCATTATCATCTTTTTTTTTTCTTTTTTTTTCCGCTCTCTTTACCATGTTTGTTTTGTATATTGTAACTTTTGTATTTTGATTGAGTGGAAGTCTCTAAATAAAATAAATAAAAACTCCCCTTCACAGTCGGTACTCTCTCTAATCGGCAAGACTTTGAGACAATAATTCAATGGTTTTTTTTTACCTCAGTATTTCAGTGGGTTATTCTATGTAAAACTCGCTAGAAGGAAAAGTACTCTACGCATTTCAAAACAAAAACAAAAAAGCCAACARCATCAAACTGCTTCAATCGATTTTGTCAACTTTGAATCATGCTTTCCCGAAAACAGTTGCAGAATTTGTAAAACGCCTAAGGCCCCGTCCACACTATGCCGGATAAATTTGAATCCGAATTTTTATTTATTCGGTTCCATTTCGAAAATTCGTTTTCGGTGAAGAATTGTTCCGGATTCGCCCGGACTAGTGTGGACGGTAGGCCTAACCGAATAAATAAAAATTCGGATTCAAATTTATCCGGCATAGTGTGGACGTAGTCAGGCCTCATGAGCGGCGTACGCACCTAAAATCTCAGTCAGTGTAGTATTACTAAGATAAGATGATGAAAATTGTTGATTAAAAGCGATGGAATATAGAAAATTAGTTTTCATTTTCTTTAGTCTCTTCCATTTTTGGCGCCAAAAGTCGCAGTAGTTTTCCTGCGTTGCCCTGGCGCCGGATTTTCGACTGGCATGGCAGTTTGTCGCTCAGTTCAAATAGCAAAAAGTAATTCGTTCTCATTTCGAGTACATCTTGCGGACTTTGCAGCTTACTCATCAAATGAATATGTACATAACGGAGATAGTATATTCACGATCGTTGACTACCGTTGCCATGACATAGCGTCAGGTGCCTCATTACTTAGATGAAAGGCTCGTTATCTTGTACATGAAAAATTCTTAATGTACGGAAAGGTTAACATGGTTATCACAGCCTGAAAAAGCAGTTCAACTTGATTTGGTTAGTGAGAAATAAAAGCTTCCCTGGTTTTTGAATCTTATCGTCATGGTACAATTGTGAAAATGGTTATTTTCTACCTAATATCACGGCTCTCCATACGCAGCTACGTTCATCAGGTCCTTTAAGTGCGATGCATGCAGAAGCAAATGTATGACACGTTTTATCACCAGATACTAGATTATTTCTACTTCAAAACAAAGGACAAAACGAAGTGCGTTGCAGGTGGTRCAAAGGATTAGCTGTAGGTACATAGCGCGTTTAGTCTCTAGATCTCCTGATGTCTTAGGCCTAGAACATATTATCCTGGTGTATAATCCGTACTCTAAGGCCGGCGGATGAACCTTAATTACCGTCAGTTCCGAAGTCCATACGACGCCTCAGCTGCGGATGCCTAGGGGATAATGCATGGATTATATTTTGGAATTAATTATCGAATTTCTGTCGGTGGAAGTGGGTTTGAATCAAATCTATTCACATAAGATTGGAGATGCTGGAAACATTTACTCCATGCGAAATGCGCTCGTTCCCTCTCTTCCTCATCTCCCGCAACGCTGGCAGCGTAGTCACACTAGGCCCATTTGGTTCGATTCGTACTTCAGTACTTTTGGAACTGTAGTTTTTCGCCAATGCCGACGCGCGCACGTGTTATATGCACGCTCACCGAAATCGGTTTTGCCAGCCTGTACAAAAAAATTAATTGTTTTTACCGTCGGCCCCTTGATGGTGACGCTGATGGCGTTGAACGCATACTCACTCCTTTCCATGTGGGATGCATTTAGTAAGTCTAAACAGAACATGCATCATAGTAAATTAGACCTGTAGTGTAAACGCTCTTGAAAACTGAGCTTGGATCGATATTGGATCTATCCAAACTACGTAGACCAATCTAAAAGGGACGTAGTGTGAACGAGACCTGGGACTGTAGCCACACCACTGCATGAATAAACACGGTTCATGAATAAGACTATTTGTTTATTGAAATGACTCTACCGAACTATTGATCTCCAAAGTAAGTAGGCCATTAGACGTAATGTTTGTATAAAGCCTTTAACAAAGACCGTCAAATGAAAAGAGCAGAAAGAAGGCGATATTTTTCCGTTAATGCTGTCCGCACTCCTTCAGGAAAATGGCTTTCTTTGCCAAACGTTTTGAGTTCTCCGAGGTCCTTTCAAAAACCAGTCTTGAAACCTACGGAAAAAGTTCTTTCTGATGAGGAAAGGTTTGGACATTTTCCAGCTCTCAGTGTAAAGCAACAGAACAACACCAATAAAAGTACAAGTTTTAAAATGACTGATGTCCAATTGAATAAAGGAGAAATTTCAGTCAAATCAGAAAAAGCGCCATCGAATGATAAGTCTAGTTCATTGGAATCACCTCGTCCCTTGCCTGTTCAAAAACCCGGACCACTGAAGAAGGATGGTTTCGACCCAATCGAATCTCCAGGGATAAAGCCACTTCGAAAAAAGCGTTCTTTATCTTTCCCAAGTTCTTCTACCATTCGACCAGTTGTTCGAGGAACAAGAGGTGAAAGAATCGATTTTGTATCAAGCTGGAAGACACGACTGCATCGTAGACCATACGTACCTCGTCATTCCTTGATTTAGTTAACGGCGAATAAACAACAATTACAATCTGAGCAGCGTAATCTTAAAGGAAAAACTTTTTTGGATGGGAATTCGCGATAAAATGGCTCGTAAGTCACACTGCACCAATGCCGTACATATTGTGCCTTCTTGAACCGTTCCAGTGGACTCCAGCAACAGTTTGGAGTTTCTTGCCAGAATAGATTCGTAGCGAGCGAAAAATAATCGGCGCGGCGCCTTTTCTTGCAATAAAAGTCGGGTTTCACACACCGTGATTAGAACAACGTATTTATTTTGGCCACCATTGATGACGTTTCGCGTAGTTTTTTCTTTCAAATGTTTATTATTTTTTGCACGAAAAAAAACCCCGTTTGTTTCATTCCTCTAAATTCTTTTTCCAGCGACGTTGGACAAGGCTGCATCGGTTCAGTCGTTTTCAACCTCTCCTCACCTCCCCTCCCTCCCTCCCTTCCCCTCCCCTCGAAAAATACTATTGACAACATCTTCTTTATTATTATTTTGTTATTATTATTTCGTAGTGATTTGTCTGATTCATTAGAGTGACCACAGTAAATCCGTGAAACACTAATTACTAAATAGTACAAAATAGTGCTAATTAAACAATAGAAAACAATGGAATTTGCATGAAATTGTGCTATTTAGTATTACTAAAGTTTCACGGATTAGACCTTTTTGCTTTATCGGTATTTTCAAAATCCGTGCACCCTAGAACAAAAGGTGATGATTATTTGCCCGTGGAATGTGGTTTTCTTTGTTTAAGATATAATTGATATGCGTAAACCCCGGTGAACGAGCACTTGTACGGTGTTTGGACGAAAGAAAGCTTTATAATGGACGGTTTCTACGAATATTCTTTATTCTCTCAATTACAAAAAAGATATACTTCGGTAAAAATGAGGGACAAGTGCATGGAATGACGTCATTAGCGTACAGTGTACGCACACAAAACTAATCGAAAATCGATGCGAAGAAATTGCGCGGGCATCTAGCGTATATGTCGTTAAATATGCACTATTGAAAAATGATATTTTAGGCGAGGTTTGTAGACCTTGTAGACTTTTGTTCATTTTTCATGTACGTCCGTTACGCATTGATAATAYGTRCCCTGCCCTTACGTAAACAGGAAGCCCGTCTGTGTTAACGATGACGATGGTAGCCAAGAAATGTGTTTTCTTATCGCCACGATAATAGGTCGCTTGCCTCACAGATGGTCTCCATATTCGATGTATGRTACAGTCTATAGCACCCACTGCATTAGGAAAAGTATCCCAGCTATTCCTAAATGTTGCCCAYTCGGCAGCATTTGGCCATCGAATTTGATCTCTTAAGATGTACCATACTATGGGAATKATGTGATGAACTTCGTCACTAACTGTTGCTACGCTTATCTGAAATAGTGCACAAACCAGCTCTTCTCTACAATACTSTCTAAACCATATTAATGCAGCCAAAAGACGATTTCTTGGATTAAGCAAGGTTGGTCGAATACGCCTTGGTAGACCTACATGCTGCAACCTGGGGTCTCTTGGTTGGATAATCCAAGGATATGCTGTCTGATATAGTCCTTCAAACGTCTCTGGCGTCTCACCAGTCAGATGCCAAAATAAAGGTGGTATATTGAGTAGCTCGGACCATACGTCATTTCCTCTTCGCCTGTGCCCTCTGAAATCTGGAAATAGTCTTTCTAAAACGTCTAGCTCCTCTCCAACATCTCCACAAACAAGAAGCATCGTGGATAATAAACTGAAGTCCRATATTTCTTCTGCTCGTACACGGCAAGACCTCAGAGTCAAGGCATAGGCATAAAGCATATTTTGTTCTTCACAATATTGATGGTCGGCAGTGCCGAACAGCATCAATATTTTCAAAAATGACAATATAAACCAATAAAATGCGCATTTGCTTAACATATTGCACTCAAAAAAAACCAGTACGCACCCTATAGTACGAAGTGCTATATCTTAACAAAGAAAACCACATTCCACGGGCAAATAGTTATCACTCTTTGTTCTAGGGTGCACGGATTTCGAAAATACCGATAAAGCAAAAAGGTCTATTTACTGTGGTCACTTTAATAGAGTGCAAACAATGTATCCCTGAAACACTAATTACTATATTGTCCAAAATAGTGCTAGTTAAACAAAAGAAAACAATAGAATTAGCATAAAATAGTGTAAGTTAGTATTACTAATATTTCACGGATATATTGTTTGCATTCTATATCATTTAAGTTAAATAATGATTTAAAAATTTGCATTCAATTTAATTCATTTAAAAAAATTCAATTAAAAAACTATTCAAGGTTTCACCTAATAAATTTTTACATTCAATATTTGAAATCAATGTCTTGATCTCCTCTTACATGTTTGATCACAAGTTTAACGTTGGTACCTGCACTATGCGTCGTGCACAATATCAACCATTCACTTCAGTATCAAATCATGTATCACTTCAAATATATTAACGAATGAAATTWAAAAAAAAAGAAATTCCAGATAACAAAACTCTGGAAAATAACTGAAAAACTAAACTGCCGGGCATTCCAGACCATGTGTCATTCCTTTGAGTATCAAGTATTTGTTTAAATAATGGTTGCGCACGAGACGACCGCACATGAATATTGATAACGAAGAATCTTATTTACCAGGAAATGACAAGTGGTCTGAYGGAAATGGGAAAAGTGGCTTCTGGGCGTGGCAGCATGGGATGAGATGCGGTGCGTTTGAGAGTATAAAAGGCGAACCACAGGTAGCCCAAGCTTGGTTTCTGTGGTGTCCTGCTATAAGGAAATGTATGGAGATTCATCAAAAATTTCAATAAAATCATTGAAACGTTAAATAAGGCCTCGAAATTTTACCCGATCATTGAGAAATAGCACTTCTTAGACTAGTCTCTAATGCGACTTTCTCGGTTCTATAGGGATGTTAGAGAAGGATTATGACTAAAATTTGGCGCTGGAAAGGAAATTCGAAGACGTACGAGGTTTCAAAGACCCGTGATGGTTCGCTTTTGGGACTCGAGTTTCCAACCTTCTCTTATTTCTTACTGGTGGGGGAAAAAATCTTAAAACGGGCTAAATTCAAAGAATAACCACGCAGAGCGAAAGAAGTGCTATTTCTCAATGATCGGGTAACATTTCGAGGCTTTATTTCACGTTCCAATGATTTTATTGAAATTTTTGATAAATCTCCATACATTTCCTTATAACAGGACACCACAGAAACCAAGCTTGGGCTACCTGTGGGCGAACTAGAAAAAAAGAAAACGTATTCCTAGATTACATCATTGTTGACATTTCATGTAGCAATGTTAATAATATCCATTATGTTTCTCTCCGCCAAGCACAACTGCAGCTAACTCGTGAATTGACTCGTCAAATAGTTCAGTGACAGCTTCTGGGTCATTCATCACTTCCAAGTCCCCTTGTGCACCAATCACAACTTGACCTGCGTAAGAGAAGATGGAGATCCCAACACCGATATTATTTCTCTGGGGTGGCCAGAATGTCATGTACTTTATCGGGTGTCCACTGACAGACAGCGAATGCTGAGGACCAGGCACATTAGACATCACACAGGTCGATTTAATCGAGATAAATGATATCAACGGCTTGACAAGTATCTCCGGTAGAAGTTCAACTGACAGGTTCATAGACCAGGCCATTGCAAAAGGTTCGCCAGAAAACTTAACAGCGTCTATCCTGGCTTTCGTTTCAGACAAAATATCCAAGGCACTCTCTTGACTTGAAGGGAGTTTGATAAAAACAACAGAAAATTTGTTCTGGAACTCGATTGTTTCTGTGGACGAACTGACGTCGACTGGAACAGATGCTGTGAAATCTTCAGGATTTTTGACTCCCTTCTTTTGGAAGTATTTCCGCATAGCCATTGTTAGAGAGGCGACAAGGACATCGTTGATAGTCGTACCTGTGGTTGTTTTAACCCTTTTGATTAGGTCAAGGTCCAGAGGTTGGGACCAGACGCAGTTCTTCTTTCCAATCAGGGATTTACCATGTATAATCGATTTGTCTGGAAAACTTAATAGTAGGCTAATCACAACTCTGGCAGTAACGAAGAGAGCTTTGAGATACATGAAACCTCTTGCGTAAGAAGAAAACTTTCTTGCTTCTTTCTGTGCTTTGTGTTCGTCTGTGAGGATCCTGGTCATGAATCTGGACAGAGAGACACCATCTGCTATGCAGTGGTGAATACGGAAGACCACAGCTGCTGTATCGTCAAATTTATTTGCGATGTAGCAGAAGTACCATGGTGGGCGATCCTTCCGTAATGGCTCACAACACATCTTAGAAATGATACCTTCTAACTCTTCTTTGGACTTCGGTAACTCGCCATCAAATTTAAAAACATGTTTATCGATATCAAAATTGCTGTCTTCGACTAAGAAATACTGGAATAACCCAGGTTGAATAAACTGCTTCGCACGAGGGAATTTTATGCTTCCATCACTGTTCTTGTAAGTTACCATGCGTTCGTAAACAATTTGTCTAAAGTCTTTTATAGCTGTGTTTTCGTCCACTTGCTTATCGACGATTATTACCGAAGTAATAATTAAGCGGTTCGTATCAGAATCTTGTAGCCAAATCGCGTCTTCGCCTCGAAGAGGAACGGCTTTTACTTTAAGACACACGATAAACTGTTCAACCTTCTTTAACACTAAGTTAAGTACAGCAATAGGCAGGACGAGGATGAGAAACCACATCAATAGGAAGTTACAAAACAGACATTCCACAACGTAACGTAAGCTCGAAAGAGCAACGAAAATTAGTTTTTGTTGCTTTCGTTTGAGTTTCAGTTGTTTTTTGACTGGAATATTCCCGTTCACTTCGACATAGTCCTTATCCTTTCCAACTTTCTTGGCACGTCTTACAAGACCATTTCTTTCCATGTTGACTTGTAACTTTATGACAAAGTACTCGCTTCTGTTCTGATCGACTTATATTGTCTCTGTATACTGAAAGAAATCTGGAATATGACCTTTGCGTCAATACCTTAGCGGGGTTTTCTCTTGTTGCTCTCTCTGATTGGTTAAGACTGAGAACACCTACGAGCACGTGAGTCACGTGAACCAAAGTCCATCTCAAGTTTCAAACCAAATCTTAGATTTTCAACTCGAAATTATTTTTCATTCCTTTTTATCTTATAAACTGGTGAAATTCTTATGCCTCATGTTGTTTTTGGAGTATCTTTGGGATGGAGTTTTAATTTTTTTTTGAGTGCGTGCATTGACACAATGTCCGGAAGTGAAGTGGACTGTGATATTGAACGACCTKGACCTTGAATGAACTTCAAATATTCGATGACAGGAATATCAATGCAGCACTCTAAGAAACAAGATGGCGGACGGAGAGACATGTTTTGACTCAACTAAAACGTCCTCAATTTTATAACTATTACTCGCTCTTTTGATATGAATTATTGATATTTAATCAGAGTATTCATGAGTTTACGTGGTGTGTGGATATTTTTAAATTCTGGGCCTGTAAAGGTGCAAGAAAAAGTCATCTTTTCCCGGTGAGTGAGAAACAGCTAAAAATCCAGAACTTTTATTCTTCAGCAAACTCCGACTGGTGCAAACTTTGACTGGTGCTTTTAGTAGCATTCATTTCTTGGGAGGGGGCCAGAGGAATAGCTGTTAGCATATGTGCCCAATTTGCTAGCCCACCCGGCTTAGTTTTACAATAATATTATTGTAAAATGGCCCCACAATATCTGACCTCAAAAATGCAAGGTTATTACCAGAAAAATCAGTGACCTTCTTTTTTTTTTCACTTCTACATGTAAATATTTGATGCCATCCCCCTTAATTCCTCTGGCCCCCTCCCCCTCCTAAAAAATGAATGCTCCCTTATATCTTTTCTTATTTTGACAGGTATTTCACTACAGTGGAGAAAAGGTCCAGTCTGATCCAGAAAAAGAATGTAAAAATTCCTCCTGCATCAGTTATATGTGAAAGTCTCATTCAGGAGTTTGGGCAAAGAGGACATGTGTCCATTAATACTGAGGAAGAGGTAAAAGCTGGACATGATAATTTTGTGAGGATATTTCATAGATTTTAAATAGAGATCATGAAGATAGAATCTACTCTAGGTAGCTTTTGATGCAATGGGAAGACTGAGGGGCGTTTTGACATCAAGATATGATGCAATAGGCTTTCTTGTTTCTCAAGTGAAACTTCAATTTTAATATCAAAAATACCACACCATATGTAATTTCATTGTATCTCGTGGCTTGGTTAAATTCAGACATTCTTGGCATCATCATACAAAACTGAACTCCACTTTAATGGCAAACTAATGTATAGATATAGTTTTAGTATAGCTTGATTCTTAATGATTGTAAAGATTGTAAAGTGCATTTTTAGATCATATATTTTAATGAATTTGCGCTATATAAGTAATAAAATTATTATTATTATTATTATTAATATTATTATCAAACTGAAAATCTCTCTATTATGTCTAGTTTAATTCTCAGAATGACTCATGTAGCAAGACTCAGTATAGACCAGTGTATGAAGTCCCTCTGAAAGATGGTAGTACTCTTTGGCCTGTGGTTGCTATTGAGAAGGTACTGTAGTATGACTACATTGTAGTGATTGGTTCTTTATGATCAGTAGTACATTTAATTCCCAGTATGCCAGCATCATTATCGGTGTTATTATCATCAGCACCAGCATCAGCAGCAGTACCTTTATCATTATAATCATTGCTGCCATTACTATCATCATCTCTGTCATATTACCTTCATCATTGTCATTATTATTATTGTCATTATTAATATCATCACCATCTTCACCACCACCATCATCATCAGCAGCAGCATCACCACAGCACCTTCATCATTGTCATCACTACTATGGTTATTATAAATTGTCACTCATTTGTCACCATAATGTTTACATTGTCACATGATGGTGTTAAGTTTTGTGAACCTCTTGTACTGCCATTGTATCTGCCAAGCATGTATTTTTTATCTGATCCCCCTGGTTAAATGTTTGGAAACTAACAATAGTGTGTAATAATTGTTTTCTTTATGTTGATCAGTTTGGCTTGATCTTTGCCTGCCTTCCCTTAGTTGAAAGAGACTTATCCCAAGAAAAGATTCCATTGATTGAGATGTAAGTATTTATAAAATATAGACTACAAACATCAACCTTTTACAAGACTTACTTTTTACACATGAGTTTGGTTATTTTTGTTTAAGGCCTGGTGTTACCATTGGTTACAAATTGCTGCATTCACTAGTGGAATTTGTTGGGCAATGGACTTCTAGAGAAGAGGTAAAATGCTATACAGTACATTTAAGAAAATAAAGCCTGTGTCTGTCACAATCAAGATAAAGCATTTTTGTATGACTGTGAAAAGCTCAGTGCAGTATGCGTGCCTTGCTGTGACTGCTATGTTTTCTAGAATTTTGATTGGCTGATTTCCCCCCTCATGCAATGTGATTGGTCTTGCAGTGCTGTAACCTTAGCAGTGACTATGTCTGCACTGTGTTAGTGCAGTGATTTAGGTATTTGATTGGATGGTAGTGAACTGTCATGCAATGTGATTGGTCTGGCGTACATATATACCATGGTGTGCCACAACCATGTTCATGTCATAAGCTTTTGACAGTCATACCAAAACTGCTCTTTGATAAGTGTGCTAATGATTTCTCAGCATCCTTGGTTTTTTTTTACTAGCTTTCTTCCAAGATTAAAGATCTGCAGACATTCTTGTGTGTTGCTGTTCCATTTGGAACACCAGTTGATACTAACCCAGTAACAGTCCAGGCTTTGATTACTGGTAAAGACATAGCTATATCACAAAGGCAAAAGGTACATTATAAGATAAGATGAGAATGATGATGCTGACTATTGACTTTCAGACAGCCAAAAATAGTTAAAGACTGGCATGGGTTTTGAGTTATACAAGTATACTGAAGTCTTGTTTGGAAATATTTTTAGCAACCATCCTGGAAACCTGTTAGTCATAAAGGGAAACAACAGATTCTATTTTCGATAAAAGAAGAAATCAAAGCATCTCAGGTAATAATCAAGATACACCTAATTGAAAAATCATTTCATTGTCGGGTTCAAAAAAGGTTATATCATCAAAGCTAAGACTGAAAGGGAGCATGGGAAGACAAACAATTATGCTAATTTGATGCATATTGCAGTTTTCCCTTCCTGTGCACATTTYATGCATCATGGCTTTGGCATGTTGTTAATCTAGGTCGACCAACTCTGCTCTACTGTGCATTTTTACATGTCTATATGCAAATATAATACACATTTCAGAATACCCAAAATTCTTTTTGGTCTTAGCTTCGATGATATGACCTTCTCGAACCTGACTACGTTTTTTCAATTAGGTTTATACCATACAATGAGAATGAGGTTGATGATGATGATGATGATGATGATGATCCTTATGGTGTTGGTTTATAATGGTGATAATGATGATGCTTAATAATGGTCATATTTATGGTCTGTGCAGTCACTGGTATCACCCTACACTATGAGTTCCCAGTAGCTCAGTGGATAGAAAGTCTGACCTTGGATGGTTTTCCTAGAAAAATAGCTTAATGATAATTATTGTAAAAATTGTAAAAATATTTATTGTATTTATTTATGTAATTATTACAAACAAATATTTACATATTTTTACAATTTTGTTTGTTGTTAATAGCATCATGCTGATAGTAGCAATGATGTATATCAGTTATTTGGTACCATAGTTTGTAAGGTAAGTATTAGTTTTGGTAATGACAATATTACTGATTGTTAGTATCATATATTACTAAAAATAGAAGAAGTGTTACCAAGTAAGGATATTATTTAAAAAATATAAAATGAACTTTGGTTAATCTTTGTTGTTGTAACAATTAGAATCGTGCCATATTGTATATTCAATTCCCAATGTGTGGTAAACAAAATTTTCACAAAACCTTTAGCAGGACAATAACCATTTTTTAAAATTTAGTTGATTTACTTTTTCGTTTTTAATTAGTTTCATGCTTTTTTAGGTTTTTCATTATTTGTCCAATGTTTTAACCATCATTCGTTTTATTTTTATTTTTCAATGCTACCAAGGTATCAGTTAATAAAGCAGTAGGCATGCACAAATTGATTATAAAGTCTTTCATGTGTTGTTGGCACAAATAAATAAGGCTTTCATTAGGTGGTCAAGACTTTATTACAAGGTTTATACTGTATGGTACTTTCAACAGGCAGATTTAGATGGCATCCCAGAAATAACAGTCAGCATTCTCTCTCCTGCCGTGGATTACCTTCTTGTACACCCCAGTGTTCATGAGGGGGATACATCTGTACAAGAGTCAGTCCTTGAAACAAGTCAAGGTGCTATACTTCCTCGTGCTACAGAACGGCGCATCAGGTTCAGACCCCCAGCTGAACCTTTCCCTTTGTGTCACTACTCTGGTCAGGCAAAGAATGGTTTACCTATTGAAGGCATTTATCAGATGAGGGTGGGTACTGTACAATGGTACAATTATGTAAGCATGTTTTCAAGACAGTTTTTATATGTACAATGTCATCTTGGCTGATGCTGCTACCCATGGAATGTCAGTTGGCGTTTTTTCACATCCTAGTGAGAATGACAATGCCAAGGATGAAGACACATGCATGAAAAATCGTTTTGAAAACACACTCATGTCATCACTTTGCTGCTTTCAATTGTGAAGGTCCCTACCTTGTACTGCATTCAAGAAACAGACTAACATCACTCAAAGTCATGAATCCATCATTATATTTAATGGATAAAAGCTAAAATGCTTTGGAAAGTTAAATGTAACTTTGGAATGCGAAAGCAGTAACATAAGATATGCAGTTGAATGTGTTAACTCTTGTGTTATACTGTGAGTAATACAAACATATTGTGAGCCTGGATAATTTTAACTTATGACTAGATGACACTTGGCCTTTTTACAGTTCTGTTCAGTGACCATGAATAATAGTTCCAATTTGAGGTTGGAGTTTCTGCATGCTAAACTATAGAGTATCATGTGCAGCAACTCCAACTTTGACTTGGAACTTTTATTCATAGGACCACTGAAAGGAATTGTGAAAAGGAGAATTTTCAAAAAAAGTCGTCACAGGCCATGAAATACGTACTTTGAGTATTAATTACAGTACTTGTCTTTTCCAGGGTGATGAAAGAGCTGTTCAAATCTCTCTTCAACTGAAACTCAATGGAAAAATCAAGAATTCTTTTGAATATTTTGAAGTCCACTTACCTTTCTTCAACAGGTACACAAAATATTGGAATAATTAATAGTACTATAGGTGGATATTGGTTTTATCTGGCATATTATATATGGTAATCAAGTACTTTATTAGGTACTATGACCTGCCGAAACATGTCAGACTCAGATTCAGACACTGTCCTTAGATTGAAAATCTTTTGCAAGTACAAGTGAGGGAGTGTTTGTGATGAGTTGGCCAAGTGTTGGTCAAGTGTTGGTCAAGTGTTGGTCAAGTGTCAATCAATTTTTGGTTAGTGCCAGTCAAGTGTCCATCAAGTGTCGGCCAATCGATGAATGAATGAATGTTGACCAACAAATGACTGTTGACCAACATGTGTCGACTGGTCATAAATTAAAATATTACAATCAGTTACTTTATTTAAGAAACAAATATGAACTTATATGTTTAGCTTATGTGTTCATTCTTTAGGGGTTATATAATGAAATTTGAGTCAGGAGGACCATCGTATGGGAGTCTGGTCGTCGGCTCTAGTAAAAGAAGATTGTTATGGAGTATAGGTATGCTAGGACCAGAGCACTTGTCATTGCACGATGCTGCATGCAATACGTTTCAGAGGGGTGCACGTGGACAAATGCTGCAACAATCCTTTTAAATGCAATGTTGCAGTGTGTGTCTGCACCTTTAATCTAGAAGAAAATTGCATAATGTATTTGATATTAAAATATTTTCCATAGACATGGGCTCTCCTGATCACAGGTAGCCCAAGCACAGAGTTACATATAGGGAAGAACGTAAGGTTTACTGAATTTATGACGAATGGATGTTAGAATTTTCTAACATTCATCTCATAAATTCATTATGAATATGACCAATCTTACTTTATTCTTCACTTGACTCTGAAGATGACTTCTGCTCAGGTTGYCAAAACGTCAGTCGCATCAAACAGTCCTTTTCAGGACTACATCCACCCGGATGATCATAATACTTCGATTAACAAACCTTTTGTTCTTCACTAATCCTGTGCTTAGGCTACCTGTGTCCCTATGAGTGCTTTTCATCTTGGGGTTAAAAGTTTAAAGTAAATATGTTTAAATGTTTAAAAAACTTTTTTTCCAGGACAAAAGTTCCCAAAGTCATTAGAGGTTGTTCTGGCAGGTACTGTGTTCTTTGGAGATCCTGGAGCCACCAAGAACCAGCAATCAGCAGTGTTCATAGAGGATCCATTCTGTCAAGGATTCAATAGCTATGTACAGGTATAACAAATAAATAGGATTTAACAGTGGCTTCACAGAATGGATCTTCTTCCTCTTGATTCCAATTGGAATTCAGAAATTGTTTTTTTTAAAAAGGAAGAAAACCGGGGTAAAACCATTAAAGCACAGGAGATCTAGAGAATCAACAAACTGCTTTACTCACATGACACCATTCTGGGAATCAAACATGGGCTGCCTTGGCAAGGGGGGGCTCTCACCACTACTCTCTCACCACTACACTCTCACCAGTACACTCTCACCAGTACACTCTCACCACTACACTCTCGCCACTAC
>NW_022261519.1:74919-96553 GCF_009602425.1 Actinia tenebrosa | reverse complement strand
ACCCTGAAACAACCTCTGGGCTGATCAAAGTCAGGGCACGGCTAACTCACAGATGGAACCCTGAAACAATCTCTGGGCTGATCAAAGTCAGGGCACAGCTAATGTCACCGACTGAATTGGAATTTAGTGTGTTGGGTTTTCTTGAGCAGGGAAAATGTTTTCCTGGAAAACCAGGGTCCAACCAAGATAAAAAGCCCATCGAATCAAAGGAATAACCCAACAAAATCTACTCCTATGTGATGGGAAGCATGGGTGGTGTGGTGGTGTACAACCTTTCGCCAATGCGACCCTGGTTTGTGAGTAGAGTTACTTGTTGGTTCTCTCCTGTACTGAGGGTTTTTCTCCAGCTTCTCTGATTTTCCTCCCTCTGCCTCTTCAGATAATCTTCTAATTTCCAATTGGGATTTCATTGGATGAAGACCTATACTCAGTCTGTAGAAATGCCACAGCTGGTAAATCCCAAATATTTCATTTAAAATGTAATCTTGTTTTAAAAACC
The DNA here is from genome assembly GCF_009602425.1 of Actinia tenebrosa. The sequence continues at coordinate 96,054 of NW_022261519.1, read as the reverse complement.
ACCAACATTTGGCATTATCTTAATATGTTAATCTCATAACTTACACTTGGACTTGGTCCCTTTTATTTGCTTCTTCATCTCCCACATTCATCAGGGAATTAGCATTCATCCTATTTACTAGTGTGCCATTAGGCATCATGACCATTGATTCAACAGGAAACCTGTAAAATATTACAAAATAAGTCTGCACTCACTCTTGAACAACTGTCCTGCTCGTAAAGTTTATAAAAAAAACGATTGAGGTAATATCTTATTTGTCACTTGTTCCTCGTTTTTCTGATGATGGTCACATGTTTGTCATTTGTTGATGATTTGCCATATCAAAAACTGTGGTCAGTGAAAAGTCTTTTTACTTATCTTTAGCAGACCTCTACCTTGGTCATAATTTTTTTCTGGCATTACAGACCACTTGTCATTCTCTTGGGAATAAGATTGTTTGTTTAGGTTATATCCATATTCATGTGTCTTTTTATGCACAACCGTTAAACAAAGAAATGATACTGTAGGGAATGACATGGGGGTCTGAAAAGGGAAATCAAACCAACACCAATCGCCATCATAGATATCAGTTGAACACTGTTGATTTGATCTCAATAATTACTAAATAAACTGTAAGTGTGACTTAATATAACCACACTTCCAAGTGAACAAAAAAGAAAACTATTGTCACCATCCTTCACAGTACCTGTAGCTGTCTAATGCCATCTGTGCTAGCCTTGCTGTCTCTACATCATCTTTATGTTTGGCCAAACCCTAATGAAAGGAAATTCATCACATTTAGATTTCACTTAGCTTGTGTTCCAACAATATAACAACTATACCTATTAATAGTAACTACAAGACACTTTCTGGCCTGTCAGTGCAGCCTTGTAATAAAGGAGTACCCCTAAGGTAGTGAGTAGTAAGTTAGTCCCTGCTAAGCTTATAGAGCTTTCAAGTGTGATGTTAATCATATGGAATTAATTACCTTCAGGTCCAAAGAGAGAAGCAGTACTACAGGTATTGACTGACTAGAGACTTTTGACAAAGTTTTGATTGTTTCAAGTGGATACTAAATCATTGAGACCATTTTTTGCTTCTTCCTAGCAATTTTTGTGAGCAGTTGGACCTGGAAAAACATCACAACTTAAAAGCTCTATATGCTAAGAATAAGACATTCTCTTGGCACAATAGTGTACATATGAAGCTCGGAATCTCTAACTGCTGCATAATGTTATTACGGGTAAGTTATATATTTTGGGCATTAAACCATCAAAGGTCATACAGTCCCCTAGAGGGACACTTAATACTCAAAGATAAAAATACTTCATATTAATGCCAAACACTTGACCTTGAGCTCCTCCACAAGGGACCAACAGTTGATGAAATTGTTCATCAAGAGGTTGACAATAGGGCGGCACTCCAAGGGGCCTTCTCGGAGTGTCCGCCCGGAACCTAGAAAAACAATGGTTCATAAATGGTGAGCTTGGTTTTCAGAGTTAGACTTGTAAAACAATATTAAGATAATAAATAACATATACAATGTAAATAAAATACATTTATTATAACGGCAATGTTTCAAGCATAGTGATAGATGACAAGCATGAGTACAGACTCCAGTACCCCTACTAACTTAAACATAAAAACAGTATTACGTAATTCGTATTTCAGTAATAGTTCATTTCAGTGATGTGGTGACCAAGACTAGTGCGTCATAACAAGGCAACGTGCCAAGATAAGCTTGGCAGGTCAAAATATGAAAGCGTTCTTGCTAACTTTTATTTTTGACAGGCAACTGAACAGTATACCATTTTATAAACAAACTGTCAAAGACAAAACTTCTTGAGAACTAATTAAATATATATTTTGTGCTGACAAGCCTTAATCTTTGCAAATGCTCACGACATCTTGGGAATGGGACAGTACCTCAGCATGACTGGTCATCTAGAGCACCCCAAAGTAAAATATGGTGCACTAGTTTGTTTTGTTGTTTGGCCAGTTGAAAGGCTTCCTTGAATGGATGATAGGTCACCTGTGAAGAAATGAAAATTAATTATGGTATTTTCTACTTGATTTTAATTGTTACTCTTAAGAGAACAGGGACCTTGGTTTCTGCCTGTGGATGGCAACAAATTTCCAAGCAGAAAAATCCATCAAATTTTATCAATACTGAAGAGGCCTATGGGCTGATCAAAGTCAGGGCATCAATAACTCTTAGATAAAACCCACACACAGCCACTGGACAGATCAAAGTCAAGGCATGGCTAACTTACATACAGATCATTCCTTAAAACAACCTCTGGACTGATCTAGGTCAGGGCATGGCTAACTTACAGACCCAACACTGAAACAACCTATGGGCTTATCTATGAGTCAAGGCACAACTAACTTACAGATCTAATTGGAGTTAGCATGTTAGGTTTTGCAGAGAGAGGAAAACCAGAGAACTGGGAGGAAAACCCTCAAATTAAAAGAGAGACCTAACAAAGTCTACCCGTGATGCCAGGAGTTCAGTAGAAGGGATGCTGAAGCACACGTGGTGTGTACTGATTATCTATTCCTTTCTAAATGTGCAATCATTGTACATGTACCTTTTTGAATGGATAAAAATATGCAGCTAGGATGTTTTCTGCTTTCTCTTTTGTTATCTCTGATTCCCATTTCATTTCTTGTTCGTCAGTGGCTGTGCCTTTTGGTTCAGGGTTCTTGTCATCCAGGGTTTCATTTTCTTTCAATACTGATGGACCCAAACTCCTTAACTCCATTTGAGGAAGAAAACCTTAAGGAAATAAGGGATTATCAGTCAGACATCATCACATAATGTAATTCAACACACGACCACATCAGCAAGGCTGTAAAACATATTATGTCTATAAAGAAATATTATGGTATCTTTATTTCTTCCTTTATTTTCTTAAGTTACAACAATGTGGGCTCTGCCTAGGATTTGCTGATTTTTGATTTTTGAATATTGCTTTACAACAAATGTGTGTACTATGCTAAGAAAATTATCATTATAATAATTATTATATAGCAGTATATACTTCTGGATGCCCAGAAGTATTTACTATTATTACTATATATTAACTATTATTATTTATACTGTATATTACTATTATTATTATATTATCATTATCATCATCATTATTATCATCATCATTATTCTAAAGGATTGAATTTGTTATTCTTTACAGTATAAAAAAAGAAGACTATCCTATGGGATTCCCATTTAAAAAATTCTTCCCATTTTTTCTCATACCATACCTATGTCAACTTCCATGCTCACTTCATTTCTTTGGCTTACACTACCATCTGCAGCTTTCCCTACAAAACAAAGTTTCTAAATCAAATTCCAATCTACTTTTAGAATTATGAGAACAAGAAATGCACCTTAATTCCATCTGGAATTTTTCTCATTTCTTTCATTTATGCCTTCATTGTTTCACATATTACTAGTTAATTACTTTATATCATCTAAATTACCTTGATCTTGCTCTCCTTGGTTATCATCTGCTCTGCTCAACATCCACTCCATATCTGTAATCATAATGAAACAGGGTGCAAAAATGTGTTGTCATTAATTTTAATACTTTTATAAAGTAACATTTGAACCATTTATCAAGCTCCTAGCAGAGGTTGGAAAGGTTTTCGGAAAAAATCGATCGTTATGTCCTCCAAATTGAGCTGCATTCCAACTTGCTGCAAGGGGTCAAAACACGCAAGCAAGTTTTACTCTGTACCCACCAACATTGAGACTCTTGTTAGCAGGGACTGCCATATTGAATGACTTGATGTGGGATCCATCTCTACTGATGATAATGGTTCCAGCAAACTGTGCTGGGGAGAACCAAAATGGGAACAGAGGTGGTTGATTCACCTGGAATTCTGCATGGATTCTGTTCAGAGATTTGCAAACAAAAAAAATCAGACATTGTCAAAGTCCATTTGCCTCTTGTTCTACATTACTCCCCGGCTCACGTTAAAGTCCATTTGCCTCTTGCTCTATGTATTCCCTGGCTCATGTTATGCTTCAGTGAGAAGTGGGTTTGTGAGCACCCCCTCCCCTATGGCTTAGGCATAGACAGCATGTACCACCCACTCTGATCTTGTGAGTTTATATAGAGTGTGAGTTGGTGAAAGTATACSAAACATAGTAATTGAAATTCTAACCTAAATGAAATTTTCAAGTATTTTTTATTCTCTGCCTGTATACAAGCAGCTGTCCCTTGTGGACCAAACCTTGTGTAAATAAAAGGTCTGGGGTGAAACATGGCAAGAAGATGGTGGATGATGCCTGCCTTTCCTCGTACTGGTGGAGGGATGTAGCGATTACTAGACAACGTAGGACCTGGGATTGATTACAAAAAAAATCCTAAAAATTATTAAAATAATATATAACCATTCTAGTGTGCTACAGAGGTCCACAGGAATTTCAGAAGCCCCAAGAAAAAGTATTTTAGAGGAAGGTGGGTGACGAACCTGTCAATTTTACTCCTGGATCAATATTCCTTCCTTGGCCAAATCAACATGTATGAATAAATTTAGTTGTATTGCTTGTGGGCAATGAGAGTGGAAAAACTTCACAGTAAACTTCTTAGCAAACTCACCATATTTTGAGATTCGTGGTTCAATGATGTACCAGGGCRTTCCTACTTGAGTGTTGTCAGGCGGAAGAAAGATGGAAAATGCATTAACTGGAAATGTTGCTTGTGGAGTGACCATTTTTGTCCAGGCCTTCAATCCCTCTATTGGCTTATCATATCCCTTTGTTATAAAACAAAAATTCTAAATTATTTTTATACCCACATATAGACTTTCTCAAAGTCTGKTTTTTTTTCCTTTTGGAATTATTGCGTTTTTTTTCCTTTTGGAATTGCAAGAGGTCTTTTTTTTTTCAGCTTCGCCAGAATCCTTATCATAGTTTTTCCTTATTTGAACCACCTGGCCGGTAAATAAAATTAATGTCAATATAGCAATAATTCTTTTGTGTTTTTTTCTGTTGAGATTCAATGCACATCAAACTTTTATATTATTAGAATTAAAATTATTAGCAAGGGGCATTTCAAAAGTATTTAATTAATATTTTTATTAATTCAATTAAGAGATACCAGTACATATTTCCTCAATGCCAAATACTCTGTACGTACTTACAGGATATGGAGAACTTGAAAACTTAGTCATGCTAGATAGAACAAGAGGTTTGAAGGAACCATTTAGAGTCACTTGTTCTCCACTCCAGTCCCAATCCTCTTCAACAAGAGGCGTTGACAAGAATTGACTTTCCTAAAAAGTTATAGATAAAAATCATTAGTAAGATGCAGATCATAGAAAATCGATATCAAGGCCCCAAAACCTCCAGGCAAAGAGCAGTAACTGGAGATTCTAGTCATAAATGGGCTTATTTCAAGCAGAAGTCATGTTGGTTCAAACAATAGATTCCACCATGCTTTGCCTCACATTCAAGTGCTTGAGAATAAACTCATAAAACAAAGGGCTAAACAAAGATTTTTATTCTCATGAGAGATGTGACCATGTGATTAAGGTCCATAGCTACTGTGATATTAACAAGACTATATCAGGAAAAGTTTCAATCATTGGAGGCAGGGTAGGGACTTCAGAGAAGATAACTATCAATAAACTTTAAACCTTTTTGAATGGTCAAAGATCTTTAAAAGAGCGACCTTTTTTTAAAAAAATCTGGTCTGCCTTCCCTTTTTAAGTTCTCTCTCCCTTCACTCTCTTTCCTACGCCTTCYCCCATTCCTCCCTCCTGCTTTCCTGCACTACCCACGTATGAACAAATAATTTACCATTCAAAACCACTAGGATGGGGAAGCTGTTATTCTGAAACTCTCCACTGCAAATATTTTGCCCCAAAATGTCAATAACACAAGTTTCCCCCTTAAATTAAGGATTACATGGACTAGGTTCCAAGCAAGTCTCAACACGTTTCTGATACATGATATTAAAAAATTGACAAGCTGCATTTRCGATGTACTAGCATTTAGACAGATTTTTAATTTAATTCAAAGGATTAAAATATAAGTATGAGAGTTGTTTTGTCTAAATCTTGTTTCGATACAGAGGTTTTTAGCAACAATATAATATGAGTATGATATGAACCACTTATATAAGTACAGCTGTTCTTTATTCTGTTAATTTGTTATTCAATTAATTTCATACTAATAAAGAAACTTAATTGAAACACTTTAACTTTTGATTATTTTTTCATGCAAAAAGTAAGTGGCACTCAGAAGAAAAGAAATAAAAACCTGTCTTAAATGCTTATAAACCCATAACATATACCAAAGGAGAATCCTAAGCTTAAAGCCCTAAGGAGCAAAGTCTCCCAGGGAGCTCGAGCTTATCAGTTTTCTTTATCAAAATTAAATATTTATGAAGTAATCGTGATTTTCAATTGTTTTCGAAACTTATGTCATCTGAGGGTAAATTACTAGGATAAAGATAAAGCTAAAAGATCATAAATAAGAGAGTATTAAAGAGATAAAACTGAGGTGTTCTTCACCTGAGTTCCTTGAAGTCGTTCAGCAATCGGGACAAATTCCTTTACACTAATTTTTCCATCGAGGTTTTCATCGTAGCTCATAAAAAGATCCAGCACCTGTGGACTGATGTTATCTGCACCAGCTGCATAAATATCGTAGAAACTGCTTGACATGTCCTGTGGTAGGAGGAGGGGATCGACCACAATAAAGTAGACCAAAACACTTAGCATCCCAACGAGAAATGAGAACACCGCAACATGCTTAGATGTTATAGAATTTCTCGTCTTTTCTTTGGAATTTTCCTCCCGATTGGGGCGCTTTTGGGCGTCTTCTTCGTTAACCGTTTCCTCCATTCCCTTCAGGTCCAATATAATGGGTAAAATGTCACAAAAAAACTCTATAAAAGCCCTTTATCCCACCCCATTTGAAATACAAAACACCTCATCTTCTCTTCCTGATTTGAAACTAAGGAGCAAAATAATTRTTCTAACATCGGTACTGATTGGCGGAAAGATCACGCAAATATTACACTCTCTGTGATTGATTAAGAAAATTTTAATTATTAAAATAATAGAAGATATTCGATTGGTTGTCTTTGTGCAGTTTGGCCAATCAGGATTTTCGTTATATGTTTGTTTTATTCCATGCTGCATGACGGTCTACCCAAACAAGAACTAAAGATGGCGGACGCGGCGGAAGTGGAAGTGGAGCTCCAAGAACTGGACCAACTAGCGGCAAACCTGACTAATGGATGCCACACATCATCTGAAGAAACCCTAAAAATGGAGAGATGCGACTTCACTCCCAAGAACAAGAACCTAGACGAGAAAGTCGGGGATATGAACGAATATGCTATGTCGTATTTTGAGTCATTGAATAGCATGACTCGTCGTATTATAGCCGAACATCGCCAAGTCATTGAAGAAAACAAAGACGAATGGGCGAAGCTGAGCCCTGAGCAACAAGACAAATTAATAGACGATAAAATAGTAGACCCTAAAATTCGTAAGAAGTATGGAGAGGCAAGGTTTGATGCTAAGCCCGAGTGGTTTCCAGTGTTGAAGCTAGCTCATGGTCTATCAGATTCTGAAGGGAACAAACTGAACCTTGTTAATCCACGCGATAGTATTACCTCTGTCACCTTACAGGTAGGCTTAAAACTATATTATAAAACCATAGAATTTATGCTTCATAGGGTATATTGACCTTATGAACAAGGGAGGCGTCTACCTGGGATGGGATTCCACGCTCTGATATTTAGCTTTTATTGACAAATCCCTTGACGAAAGCTAGGAATGAGTAGTCTTAGCTCACAAATAAGATTTTTACTCCAAACAAACTTCAACCGAAAACACCTGATCTGAATGAATATTGTATTAGAAAGAAGCGTCTCTTTCGAGTCAAATTTACATCAAACTCTGTCTGGATTGTCAACTTCAAAATCATGAACACCTACAAATCAACTGAACAAATCCCATTCAATCTCACCCCAAAATTCCTTCACTAAAAAGGTTCTTGTTGTTAAGAATGTGAAATATTATTAATTTAGCATAGTCGATTTTTTTAACGTTTGGGTTGATTTCCTGTTTTACTCTATGTTTTATTCATTTTTGTCTGTCTTACTTGTTGCTACATCCATTTTACTATTTTTATTTTTGTCAATAAATAAGGAGAAAAAATTCTTAATTCTCACTGACCAGCCTCTTGACCTTATATATTTTAAGAATATGATTTTTTAAATCTCTCTATTCCCTCTTGGCCTAATATAAAGACATTAAAAAATATCACCAAAAGACCTGTCTCAAAATAACAATAACAAAAACCACATCTACCTTGATGAAAAAATATCTCAAAACAAGTTGACTTGATTATTACCCATCTTGTCCAAACATGTGAGAGGAAGTTTGAAAAATTAATCAAATAGTTGGAATTCTTAATATATATGATATGTATTCAAGTCACGTCTGTACTGCTTCTAAATTACAAGATTTTGGCACCTTTTATTGATTTGTAAGCAGCACAAAGATTGACCATTATCCCACATTGTAGTTTATATGAATAAATCTGAAGAATCCACAATAGTTTTTGGCTGTTATTGTTGTGGTTTAAATATTTTATCCCTTATGGTATATAGTCAATGTTCATTTTTCATATCATAAAATAACTTTATTGGTTATAATTGTGGGATTYGTCTACCGAAATTTCAGATCTTTATTCTTTATCCTTCATATGCTTAACATTACATTTGAAAAAAAGATGAAAATACTTGAGATTTGTTGTTTTACTCATGAAGAAATAGTTATTGGTCATAATTATTATATTTCTAGTCTTTGTCTGCCAAAATTTTAGATCTTTATAATTATTTTTCATTGACAAAATGGAAAAAATTCACATTCTTGTAATTTTTGAAAAGGCAAAAATATCCAAACTTTTCATATGCTTAAGGCAAAACACTGATATATGTTCTTAAACATTTTTCTAAATATTTCAGTACCAAAAATCATTGATCATGCCTTCTTAGTCTAAACATTGTGGTAAGAGAGTTGAGATTAAGATTTGATTCCTAAACTGTGTTTTCCCCTAATTCTGTCTGGTTTTTAACTAGAAACATTGGGAATAAGATTTTGCCTTTTCATCTAATTTTTTAGAGATATCTTTTTACGTAATTTAATTTCCCCTCAAGTTATAAGAAGTTTTGACTGGTGGAACGGAAAGAAATACAGATATCGATGATGGATAATTTTCTGTCAGTCATGGAGTCTACTGTATAAGTATATGGTTACCCGAGCATGTAATATTATTAAAGAAAGTTTGTGCTAAACAAAAGAGATAATGCCACATGGAAAGCTACATGTGGGGATAGCAATCCAACCATGAAAATTTATGCTCAGCAATTTATGATATCTGTTAAAAAATTAATGTTGCTATGGAAATAGAGAGAGTCTAAAATAAAAGATTTGTGTGTTATTAATAGATAAGAGTCATGAAAATGGTAACATTTGTGGTGCTAACTGGGGAGAATGGATGCTTACTTACAAGCTAATCCTTTTCAGTATTGATACATCTGTCAATTAATCGATACTCTCAGATAAATTTAGTTTAAACTCACTCAAAGAACAGACAATGGATAAGTATGGAAAATAAGAAAATCCTTTGATCTGAAAGCGTGATCTCTGGCATGTATTTTGACTAAGATTCCTATACTTATCATTCAGTTTTATCACTAAAATGCAACTTATGTCAGTGATAAATTTATGATGAATGATTTTTTAATTTTAAAGTGGAAAGATTTTTTTGTAGATCAGACATTGCTTACCAACTCTGTTACAACAGGAACATTATTTTAATAAGTGCGTGTGGGGATATCGTTTAGATGGGGTAATTCCGAAAATTTCTCCCCTTTCTAAATGCTTTCTGAAAGTTTCATTACTTTCAGACCACTTACAAAATTACCTGGAGTACAGTAATCCTCCAAYTCATTTGCTTCTTTTTTCTCTATAAGTACTGCAGGGTAGCATGGGTGGTTGACGTTTATGCGAGGCTTGTATTTGAGTCCCCCCAAATGTAGTATATGAGTTTGGTTTGTTGGATGTGTTGTTCTCTCCTATTTTATGAAAGGTTTTTCTCCAGTTTTCCTCCCTCCATAACAAACAAGATGCAAGAGTTGTGTTTATAGAATATTAATGATAATTCTTTTTTAATTTATGGTGTTTACTAGACTGATAGATGTGTAATTTTCTCAAAAATAAGAAATTAAGAAATTAAGAAATTATTAAAATTAATTAATCTAAAAATAGGCATTCAGGGTACTTCTAGTTGTTTTTCAGTTCCAAACAATCATCAACAAAGATATTTATAACAAGATGAAAGGGAGGTTTTGAGGTCATCAGCATCCATCAAAGATGTTTTACTACTGACAATACTCCCTCAAGGGACAGCAATTAGTAACCAGGAAAACTGCAACATCAGCACTTTGATGCTTGTGATTAGAGGCCAGGTTTTGTATTGAGGGGGAAGTGATAAAGCATATTCATGGCCATTACTGTTGCTGTTTACACCTATTTCAAAAAACATTATTGCCAAAGACAATAGGAGTAGGTTATTCCAAAATGGAAAGGGTTTYGTTGAATACAAAAAACAGTCAGTCTCAACACTAAGGTCCAGAATAAAAAGCAGAAATCATTCCAGCTRTTCTTGRAYCTTACTGTACAATGACCTTCCTCCGTATYGCTTTTTGGCTTTTGCCTATYRCCTTTGGCAATGACAGCYTTTCTTGAAATAGGTATATTTTGCCGTAACTACATGGTGTTAATAGAATAAAAGTGAATATGATGCATAAAATAACGCTTATCGTTTTCCTRAGAGACTTGGTTCATTATTTAACAAAATRGTTCCTGAGGGTATTATTAATAGATACTTCACATTACCATGACAACCAGCGAAGTTTAAGGTTTTTTCCTAAAAAAATTAATAGACATAAGCTAGTAAGTTCCTGTTCATTGTGAGATGTGTCTAGTAGTGACAATAAGTGCTCTCTCCAAGACAACTGAGTTGAAAAATAAATAATAAACAAACTCAACAGTCATATATCTAATCCAGCTTTTAGTTGCAATGAGATCCCTTCCCTTAAGCTGTAACTAAATGAAGAATCTTATATAAACTACCTAGTAAGAATACCAACATGTTTATTAACACTTATAAAGAGTTTCTAAAAGATTCTCATATTTTTTTAAATTAATCGTCAGTACTAATTCCAAAGCTTAGAGTCTTAATTTTTTCAACAGTACAACGAAGGCTTCATAATATCCAGCTTACAAACAAGTTACTGTATGTTACATGTCATGCTTTCTTCGCTGAAATAGTCTTTGTTATTGCTATTTATAAATTCATACATTAAAAACTCATTTATCTAATATCAAGTACATTAAAAATATAGGGTCTTGACAATGAAATGCTCAATCTTTGAAAACTATATAAATTATTAAAACAATTTCATAGAAAAATTATCTAGGAAGTATCCATCAAGTTTTTGTCACTATTTTAAATAAGTCGTCAGGGAAAAGATTTAAAATAAAGTTAGAATGGATTAAAGTAACAGCTTTTGTCATTTTTGATAAAACTCCCATTAATGGTTATTATGGAAGTTTTCCCACACAAGTGACAAGGCATTATTTAGAAACACATATGTTAAAGAGCAGAGAGGTATCTGCATCACATGACATGGTACTAACCAGATTTCATTGCAATTGGATGGATCACATTCACACTCTTTCAGTTTCTCATTTTTGAAGAAATAGAATTAAAGCATGTGCGTGTTATTTAAGATACAAAAGGTACCCACATGAATTATGTTTGCAGTGGAGGATCCAGAGCAAATTTGAATTAAGGAGGGAGAGGGGCCCACCTCCCCAGATTCACACTTGGTGTGCTCAGACACTAACCAACCCTTGGGAATACTAGCTACCTCATATTTTAACCAGAATCTTTTATAAGGCTTTGTACATTAATCTGTGTTTGCTTGTCTGTTTCTTTTAGGAGCTTCATTCTAGAGATCAGTTYTCCTCGCCATGGTCATGGGCATCAAGGGTAAGATAATCTAGCAAACAATAACCAGGGGCGACCTAGGGGAGGGGTGCTGGGGGTGCATTATTTAAGGATGTGCACTGCACTATTTGTATTTATGTTTGTGAATGACCTCATGATAAATGGTGCACCCATCGGCTCATGTTGTAAATACAATCCTTGATCAGCCACTGAATAAAGGCAGTAATATTTRAGCTCTCATTAGAAATATGCTGACTACAAAGTTCCTTAGTACAATTGTAAGCCTTAACTCTCAGTTGTGAACATAGTGTTAGGTAGACTCCTTTGCAGCCCCTGTTAACATCATCATACAATGCGTTACAGAAAACCGTTGTGTGATGGCACTAACAGCTGCTGCATAATCAGATAATGCTCCAGTAGCTGAGAAAAATTCTTCGGCTTAAAACTACCATAATCTTCTCCTATTATTTTAAAACCCTGGGCYGGATTGTTCAAAGCTGGATTAGCTCTAATCCAGGATTAACTCTATAGGTCTTATTAAGACTTAACCCAGGATTAGCACAAAGCGGGCTTTGARCAATTGGGCCCTGGCAGGACTCTCCGTCTAGTTCATTGTCTTCTACAATTTAAAACTTAATAAGATATTTATAGTAGAAAAATGTTAGGCAACTTTACAATATATAGCTTGGGTTGCAAAGCCATTTGCYAGAAAAGCTCCAATGATTAATTCATAAGAGTTAATGTTCCTTGACTAGCTTAATAGGTTGTGAACAATGTTTTCCAATTTCAGCCACATTAATAGTTAAATCCTTTAAGAGCCATTCAGGTTTTCAGGTTTTTCCCTCAGTAAAACAAAAGAGAGAATCAATAGATTAAAATGTTTTTATCCCAAGGAATAATATTAAGATGCCAGACTGAAATGGAAAAAACATGTAATGGTAGTGTGTGTGAAGCAAATTTATGGGAAGTGATGGTCGTAAAATATTACTTTCTTATAAGTTTTACACACATCCCAAMAGATAGTTAGAATCCAGGAAATACATTTAAAAAATCAAAAATCTTAGCCAAATTTTAGCAAGTATTTTCTGGTTAAGTTTGCAAGTTCAGGAAAGATCTGTCACTCAATTATTAGATAGAATCCACGAGACAATATCTCAAGATTGTTATGTCTGTTAGGATACTAATGTTGGAAGAAGATATTGTGGTTACTTAATTTGGAGACACACTRACACAGGAAGTACGTTTTAGTGAGATTCAGATATGGTTAGTCACAGATGTTTAGACCCATGCATTATATTCCTGATAAAGCACGTCTAGACAATTAAAAGCATGAGATGTCTTATTCACTAACATCGCAAATGTCATTTTAGACTTTTGGTTAGTTTTTCTATCGAATTGGATCCATTGTGAAGATATTTGTCTATACAAGGGGGCTCTGTCTCTCTTGCAACAAGTTTTCCTTCCTTCCCAACAATTCAACCTTATTGCCCCAGGGGGTACTAGGGGTGATTCAGTAATAGGAATGTTCTGCTGGGATGGGAAAACCTTGAACCTATCCTCTGACAAGACAATCTCTTTTAAATAACATACCCTATTCAATACACAACCAYGTAATTTATTATCCTATCTAAGACCTAAAAGAATTTTTATAGTATAGTAGCGTTGAAGGCGTTGTCCGGAATTGTGCGCTAAAAAATTACRCGCTAAAACACTGAATTTTAACACCCTATCTAAGACTCGAAAACGATGAAWGGCGCTAACCCATCCAATAACGACTTGCTGTTCAAGACAATATCTTGGAAAACGTATACCCTTTGTACCAAAATCCCGRRAAAAAAMCATGCCTTATAACTAGCGGAACATCCTYGTATAGGCTATATATGGGAGTACCGTCCCTCATGGGTAAGAGGTGAGAGCTATTTAGAGTACTTAATGCAATAGTCAAGTGTGTGAGTAAAARMKAGCGCTCGTAGATACTTTATGAATAAACAGTAGTTATGATGTCGTTGTCGAGATGACAGCGAAACGTGGTCTTTTACAACTAGTTTTCTTATAGCATAATACCTAAAAGTACCCTTATCAAATTGTAATTTATATATTTTTTAGAGCCAAGAAGATTTGCGGATTCTAGAGGAAGGAGAGCTAGAAGAGAGAGTCAAGAAAGCTGCAGAGCAGGATGAAGTAAATTTTAAACCGCTCCCAGATTATAGAATAARAAAGAAATTCCCTCTAGATCTCGTCGAAAATGGGTCCAAGAACTCTAGCCGAACAGTCAGTACACACGGATCTGATCCCTTGTYCAGGAAGGAATTCCAGGACAAAAATGGGTCCAAGAACTCTAGCCGAACAGTCAGTACACACGGATCTGATCCCTTGTCCAGGAAGGAATTCCAGGACATCGAAGTAGAGGTTAACTCTAAAGGGACCAGTAAGGAAAGTAGCAGACGAAGTAGTAGACGAAGTAGTAAAGCAAGCTCGGGATCATCGSATGATAGCGATGCGCCGTTAATAAGAGGGAAAAAATTAGGAAAACAGCCTGAAAAGGAAGAAAGATCGAACGGGAGAAGAGAGGAAAAGAGCTCGGAGGAGGTAAGAATATTATTTATATATTATTAAAACGAATGAAAATAAATGGAAATGAGATAGACGAAAAATAGAATTAATACTCCAGTTTCGAGTTCTCTTTTCTCAGCCTTATTCTCGGTTGTGCGTTACAGTATTCAGCTATCCAACAAAAGTATTAGTAGTATTYGTAGTAGTGGTGCTACGGGAATAAGGTCAAAACAATTATCATCATGGGTGGGGTGGGGTTACTTGGCAGCCACCACCCCTGGAAACCAAATCCAGGATTTTGTCCTCCAAAGTCTGCAAAACTAAAAGTCAAATCCCACATATAAATGTACAGATTTGTAAATCTAGACAACGCATTTGTCTATAGAAATAGTCAAGATGGACACCAGTATCTAGCATTTCAAATGTTCTTTAAGGAGACAAGAGGTACACTGTATATCTACCGGTACCTAGCACCGAAATCAATATAATGGGGTTACAATTTGGACCACTGTTTTGATCTTGTCCCTTGGTCTCCGAGTCCCGACGAATGAGATTGAGGGGAGGGGGATTAGATGATAAGGTAGATAGATGGCAGTCTTGAATCCCTTTAACATTCTCTGACTACCCCCTATGAGAAGTTAATCATTTGATTTAATAATGAATACTTCTTTTCGTTCTTAATGTTGTGGGGAATATTCTGCAATCGTCAGTTTCGATCGAGGTTTCGACCATACTTCGTTGGTCTCCTTCAGGATCTTGTGTTTTTGAATATTTTTTTCCCCAGTATTGCATTCCACGGCTCAAGAACGGCACGTCGATAGAAACTGACGATTACAGAATATTCCCCAAAGAAATCTGAATAAAAAACACCTGCAAAAACAAGGTTTCAGACATACAATATTAATAATTTTCCTTTTCAGACACCATTGATGCAATCTGAGGTACCAAAAGACATGATGGCATTCTTAGCAAATTGGTGATTGAAGACACTATATGAATTCCAGAAGTCTATCATAAATTATTGGTAAGGAATGAATTRTTAACGATTATTACTAATAGTTAATAGTGTCGATAATATGGAGGAAGATGGCTAACAAGACGTGTTGCTAGGCACCTTTCAATTGTCCTTAATATCACAAATATTACTGGTTAATAGTCTTATACAACGATCATTAATTGTGCCCTATGGATATATGGACTACTCTTATTTATGCCTGTGGATGTTCTGGTGGGATACCTGTGCCATGCTTTTCACTGGACATTTGCGTTTGGACATCCATTATTTACGGCTCTTATTTCTGAGCTTGGCTCTCGGTGTACTACTGAATGGACACTTGGAATCTTCTAGATCTGTTGGTAATTGCCATTGGTGCATCAAAGAGTATTTGGAATGGCCATGTATTTTTTTGAGAAGAAAACCTTCGTCCAGTTTTCCTACTTGTGTTGCAACCGTTGTCTAACATTCCAAACCTTGCAAATGAAGCTGCAAGAAAGTGATAGTTTTGTGGTATTATGTCACGTGATTTTGTCACATGACACTGCTCAAGGTCTTGGTCTTGTCACGTGATATTGGAGGTCAAATTGGTGTAACGCGGTGTTTTGCCACTGTACGAAAAAAGGCGCCATTTTTCCTGCCAAATTAGTCGAAGCCGTCGAACTATTCTTGTGACGATTGAAATTTAAAAGATACTGAACTAATTACGTCTATTCGTTGGTCGTCTTGCCTTTCCTATTTGATTAATGCCATCAAACTGTTATAAGTTATAAAATCTGCTAGATAGTTGAGTTGACTAGGTGTAAATARACGTAGAGATGATGGTCTGTAGTGCTGGTGCATAGAGTTTAGGAATGGTTTACTTTCTTGTCTAGTGATAGAAGAGAAGCATAACGGAAAAGTTTAGAATATTGTCTTTGATACTGCCGCGCGCTTTGCGTCCCCTTAGCTATGCTGTAAGGGAGARACCATTAGATAATTGTGGAGGGGTTGCGTAAATATCCCCCCAAAAAATATCGAGCAAGTAGTTCACCTACGAAAATATATCGTGCAACCTCTCCTTTTATTAAAGAAATATCCAGCAAACACAAAAAAATTGCGTGCTTGGGTTTTTACAAAAAATATCGTACAACATAAATTCCTGCAACCTCCCCCTCAATTATCTAATAGTTCATCCCTAACTGAATGGGCCAATACAAGACTGGATTCAATAATTCCCCTGGAAATGTTAAGACTGATATTTGTTACATTAGACAAGAAAGGAAACCCCACATGGAAGTCGGTACTGGTAGAAGTCGTGCTAGAAATCGAGGGAATTTAAAAATTGTATTAAAAAAACTATGAAATATTATAAGTATTTACTTAAAAGGATTTTGTAAAGAAAGATTACGATCAGCAAGTGGGTAATGATCCTCGTAATGGGCCATGTGTTTGCTGCCCTTTGTAGACCGCAACAAAGGTTAATTAATAAATTGACGAAACCAAGGATTGTGATCAGTAATTCGTAAAGGAATAAAATTCGTAAAGATAACAGAGTGTTAACCTGGTTACCTCAGAAAAGACATTTTCCCACACTGTCTTGTTGACCGAACTTTGGCTCTTTCACACTTCTCAGGGGGTCTTGACGAACTCAACTGCAATTCGTAAAGGAATAAAATTCGTAAGGATAACATGCAGTACCAACCTGGTTTTCTAGGATAAGAAAKTTTCCCACACTGTCTTTTTTGACCGCATTAACCTTGGATCTTCTCAGTAGGATCTTTAATAGGATCTGAGAAAATTAGGATTCTGTTCATAAATCGAAATAAAGTTTAATAATTCGAAATAAAGTTTAATTAATTCGTAAAGAAATAAAGTTCGTAAAAATAACACTGTGCTATCCTGGTTACTRTAAAGAGAAATTATTTTCAGTGTCTTGTTGACCGAACTTTGGCTCTCAGGGGGATCTTAACAAACTTGGGATTCTGTTCATGAGTTGGAATAAAGTTATTTATTATTTTTAATTCGTAAAGAAATAAAGTTCCTAAAAGTAATTGGGTGCCATCTTGGTTACTGGGAGGATAAATTTTCCCCTCAGTGTCTTCGTTCACCGCAGTAACTCTTCTTAAAGGAGTCTTTGTGGCTTCGCGTTGGCGTGGTTTGGAAGTAATGTCGTTTAGATTACAAGCTGTTTACACCCGTTTAGTGAACCCGTAAGATTTACGTGAGTGCAGCTGTTTGTGAAACATTTGATTGCATTATGCAACCAACAGCGATGGGGAGATGGCATTCTTGTGCAGTTACTAAGATGTTTTTACCCAAGCTAGACCAAAATAAACCATGTTCCTATCTTAGAAAAGGACATAGAAAAATACTGTTTTCCCCCCAAATTAAATTCCCTTTAGTATTAATTAGTCTTATTGATATCTYATTATAGATGTAACTCCACAAGAGTCTTATTTCAGACAAGCGTTTCATTCCCTTGAGTATGATTTTTGTTTGCTGGTGAACTTGTTTCTTGCGAACGCATTTCCTGATAAAATCCACGAACCATTTCTCAAAGGGGGCGGGAAGACAGTACCCAAATGTTTTGGGAGAGACGAGTGGCACTTGCGACAAAAATGGGAGAGGAAGAGTATAATGGAGAAAAAAGTGAAATAATTTCAWGCACGAAATAGGAAGTCTGGTTAAGATTGGGATCTTGATGACATCATACCGGAAATGAAAGTTTCTCAAGACATGTCATATTCCTCATTGGCCGGAAGTAATGAAGTTCAGAGGGARACAGACGTTTTTCGGTTCTGATCAAATCCGGAACAGACGTCATCAACCAAATCTTTCCGGCGTTGAAACACAGTCGTAAGAGTTTCTTTATTTCTAAGGGGAAAAAATGAGTCAGTAAAGAGTTCCAAAAGACGGTCAAAACCACGAAACCCACACTCGTTTAGTCATTAACCAATCAGTCACGCTATAGCTAAGCTAGACACTTTATTCTGCTCAAAGCACAGGCAGCCCAAGCAGGATTGATTTATATGGTTTATAAGGGCTGCATGGATTCAGCTGCATAGGAATTTGGATAAAGATTTAAAAGAATAGAACATTTCTTTGAACAATTTGCAGCACCTGTTCGTACTTAACCTGTTTGTGTTCGGTTTTCCTGGTAAAATGTCTGCGGAACAAACAATTCCTAGACGTTTTKAAGAAATTAGACGCATCTGACATYCTTTAAAAATTCCTGAATTTTTTATTATAATTTTACAGCAATATAATAAATACAACAATAAATTAATACTTTGACRTAAGAACTTTACAAAATGTTACATAGTAACGTCCTAATCCATAAAAACAATTTATCTCATACTTCTACAATATCTTACATTGAGAAATATTTGCAATAGGCTTWATTCTAGTACCCAGGGTCCCTCTAATGGCTTGTTAGAAGGACCCTGGAAACGAACTTGCTAAAGTAATATTTATAAAATGTACAGCTCATGGCACAGCTTCGTGGAATCAATGGAAAACTTGCTTGTCGAAATGTAATAAAACTAAATACAACAGATTAGAAATATAAACAAAGAGGTAACGCTGCTATTTCACCCGAAGTGAATTACTCTGAAAAAGAGGTATTTTTAATCGATTTTCTTGTGGAAAGGAATCGTTGTAATTATTTTATTTCATGTCACTTCGTATCACGAAGTTAATTCATGTCCAGTTCCGATCTATTGTGACGTTTATGGAGAAATTGCAGCCATATTGGATAATATCGGCGAAAAGTCTTCYCGGTAAAATCATCCAATATGGCGGCMGTGACGTCATAAGAATAATGGCGCGAGAATGACCATATTTGGTCTTCTATTGTTCATAAGGATAATAAATATTCCCTTGGTAGATTTCAGTACCTACTGCATTTCGACTTGAATCATTTAGAAGTTGTGTTCTTTGACGAATTTCATAGTAAATTGGAATTATAAGATATCTACTATAAATCATGTTGCAAAACTATATTTTCATATAATATTTTTCTAAATTGATTMACCTATTTAACTTGATATATTGGAATCATGATTACCAGAGTTCAGAATTTTCTCCTTGCTTCAACATTGTCCCTTTTGAAGTCGTCCATAAATCCTTTCTACATAAATCTTGCAGTTGTCAGAATGCCAAACACGACGATAAGGATACTTGGCAGGACATGTTGTCCTCCTGAATCTGAAACTCCTTCCTGTGCAGCTTTGATCGAAGTTCTCGTGGTATTCACAAACGTAGCATTCACTGTAGGACTTGTGGTTGTCTTGACAACTTTAAGTTTGCTCTGGTCACATCTCATCCACTTCACCGCAATATTCTTGGGATAGCCCACCTCTGACTCGACTGAATAATCATCTAACTTATAATATTTATTCCCTTTAAAGAAATATGTTTTATCGTTTTTCCACTTCATTACGCTATCTATGTTGGTTGGAATTTTCTTCCARGTGGAAATATCCTTGGGGTACCCTGGGTCCATTTTGCGGTATYTTTCGTTGTACCTCCAGTATTTGTCCCCCTTGAAGAAGTACGTGCGTGAATTACGTCCCCATACAAAGGCAGCGTTCAGTTTCTCGAGTTCCTTAGGTAACCCATAATTTTTGATGGGCCTTGGTCCTTGTTCACGGTAACCACCAAAGTACTTCCAATAACTAAAAACGAAAGATTAAGCAACAATAAATATATGTTTACTAAAATGCGTCTGCTGCATAGTGAAAAGTCCTCTTTAGCCAGTTTAGCTTGGGCGTGGTGTTTCCCCATTTCGCACCACGTGTCATTCTCTTGAGAATAAGATTGTTTGTATAAGTAGTATCTATATTATCATGTGTCGTCTCATGTGYAACCGTTAATCAAAGAATACTCTAGGGAATGACACGTGGTCTGAAATGGACAAAAACATTACACGCTTTTTCACTTTATCTAAGAGCAGGATTTTTATTCCATAAGTCGAGAATGGAGCGAACAAATAAGTGCTTTTTCCTGTGACTAAAATCAGATGTTGGAACGGAAGTGAGTAAATTGCTTCTTAAATACACATCGGGGAGAATTACGATTCGACGACTGATTAAGCTTAGGATTAATTATCGCCATTAGTCAGGTTGGCTCCATGAATCATGTATATGCCAAGAATGCTAGAGCCTTAAAACAGATGTTGAGTAAATCTTAGGGGCTTAAACTTTCCGGAATTCTTCAGTATTAACTATGGTAAGACTTCACCATTCGAAACCTGCTTTTTGATTGCTTCGTAGTAAASCACCCATAGCTCTCGATAGGTTAGGTTTTGCGGTTTAATTCTTTCAAATAATATATCATTTTAACTATTAAAGTATAGATTTTTAAACCAACTCGTTGCAAACGGTGAAGAACGCCCCAAGTTCTTACATGTGTACCGAAAAAAAGGAGATAAAAATCATTCAGTGTTCTGCAATATACGATGAAAAACTGTGCAGGTATTGTAAATTGTACCATACTCAGTGTAGGGCAAATTCCGAGACCCGCGCGGTGTAACGGTGAAGAACGCCCCAAATTCTTACATGTGTACCGAAAAAAGGAG
>NW_022261519.1:40058-74664 GCF_009602425.1 Actinia tenebrosa | reverse complement strand
TCATCGGATGCTCTGCCACTTGACACAGGAAAATGTTGCCTCAGCTGACAACTTAGGATAAAACATCAGACTACTTACATTCCCTCGCGGAAAAACACAATCCTTCCGTCTTTGCGAGCATAAGCTGCGTCAATTGGCGTTTGAACTTCTCTCCATTTGTCAACAATTTTGAGAGGTCCCCTAATAACCCCGACCGTCAGGGGGTCCACAATGAAGTAATAGTCGCCGATGAAGGCGTAGGTCTTTTGTTCTGCATATGAATAGACCCACGCATCGAACTTCTTTGCTTCACATTCGTCGATAGCGGGTTTGTTTGGTCTTGTTCGACTGGTGAAGGGCTTGTCTGTTGGTTYTGTGCGTCTTTCTGGTGCCCCTGGTGAAGGAAGAAGGGGACACTTTTAGGCAATAATAAATCGAAAATAATGAYAGCAGCAGAGAAACTCCGAAAAAAATAGCTTAACGTAAGCGCAGTTTATTGTAAGAGCAGCAATGGCAACAACACCAGAACAGCAGCAGCAACGGTGAAAAACGACCAAAGCGGACTCCACAACTAATTTCATTTGTGGTTGTCATTCTCCTGGCCTTTGGTCCMCAAATATCCTTTTAAATCCAATTAGTTCTTCTTAGGGCCAACAACTTAACCTATAACTCGAACCTTTCGCTTCCAWCATTGAAGGTAAAGGACCGAACAATATGTTGGTCGAACCACAAGAGGTTTAACATACTTTGAATTAGCTGGGGAACGATGGCATGGAGCCGGACTGTCGCTCTTAGATTTTCCCGTGAGAATGAAAATCAAGGAGATTARCTTGTGCGCTTTTCCTGAACGAAATCCTGGAGTCACCGCTAGACTTGTAACGGGAAYTGATACACTTAACGTGGATATTCTCACTGCTGACCAGAGAGACCGCAGAACCACARCTGGAGACACTAGTCTATGCCAAGAGGATGCAGCACACACAAATACAAATAGAAAGKCAGACACTTTAACAGMCCAAATGGCAAAGTACTTTTAAGAACAGAGAKGGTAGATAGTTCTCACGGGAATTTYATTCACGCASTCGCACCGAGTCATCCAATGATTGAATTAATCACTCGACTTACTGACTATTGACTTCTTGCCTGACTCAATAGACTGACCTATTTGACTCACTAAAAACTGATTCAAGTTCTGACAAACCTTCATTGGCTTATTCAATAAAGGCAAAACAGACGGTCAGACATACTGGCTGAGTTATTAAAGCACGTSAAACTTGAGCCTCAAGATTTACCACCCATGTTGCTCAGACTACATCAACAACTAAATCCTTAATTATCTACACCATTAAACACCCTCTTACATGCCCCTAGGATAGTCTTGATGGAAGCGCAGTGAAAGACTCGACATTTGACGTGTTCTAACTATGACTAGACAAGAATATATCTCACCATACAGAGCTTGGATTCCCCKAATGTCATCATAAGTCAACTTGATCTTCTCCATGAAGCCCTTGTACCACGGATACATGACAGACTCACGGACYGTCGAGTGATCGAGACCCAAACTATGGCCAAACTCGTGCAAAGCCACCCAGTCAAGGTTCACGCCTTTGCGCTTTCCTGTGGTGAAGCTCTCGGCATCGTCAAAATGTGCATCTCCTGCAATGCCTGTTGGGATAGAAAAGGATGCAATGAGCCAACAAATGCCGACCTCTTACACGGAACGTGTGYCATGTTTGCTCACACTGATGAATACATTAATAAATATGTAAAGAGGAAACGGTTTTGTCTTCAGAAACTTCATCCAATGCAGCTTTTATTATTCTAATTCCTAAAAGATAGATTCTATTCCCCCCCCCCCCCAGATTTTTCGTTTTCTTTGTTCAGTCTTGTTTTGTTTTGTCTTTTGTTTTGATTTTTTTCGTTAATCTCCCTAAATTCTTGACTGCATAGATGGTCGAGTAATATAAACATTGACTTTATGATATCAATTAGCTATCAAAACAAGTAAAATGCTTTGACTATAGTGAGGAGCAACTCTATCGACTCCATGTGGGCATTCCTCAGGATATTGTGTAACATTCTATGGTACCAACCACCGTACCCTCTCTAACTGAGTCTTCTATTAGTATCCTCGAGCCCCCTCTCTCGTCACCCCCTCTGTAGGTTTACGTAAAGTTTTGAATCCATCCATGGTTTTGATCAGCTCAGAGTTTGTATCGAGTTTGATAAAATTTGAAGAATTTTGACAGTATTTTCCACTTACCACTGTTGTCGTGGGGGTAGAAAGCATGGGCCAAGGTACCTCCTTYACCGTCAAACGGATAGTAATCACCATGAGCTCCATAGACGAATTTAATCAAAATATCAACCTTATCATCTGATAGTGACGAAGGAGCTTCTGTGACGCTCATCTTACTTGATTTGGACCACAAGTCRAAGGCCCATTTGAAAATTCGTTTCTGATCCGCATTGCTTAAATCTTTTGTGAACGCTTTGATCCTGTATGTGAGTCTCTGGTGAAGGGACAAAAAACGGAGTCAGGCATTTGTTAGCCTGCGTACCGGCGCTCTAGGTAGTGTAGGCATTTGTTTAGCATTATTCWCCWTTTTCCATRCATCGGTTCACTGGTCAAACACAAAGCATTCRGTCGAGGTTGCAAGGTTCAAATTTGAATAATCCTTTGAAAGTWCCTTGGCGCCTCGCTTGRGCGCTTTGTGTTTGACCAGTGAACCGAYGTATGGAAAATGGTGAATTTTACTTTATTACTACTGAGTAATATCTTTATTTTGGGTCAACAAAGAAAAGGGGAGAGAAAGAATACCTTAGAGAATAGAAAGTTGATAACACGACACTTTTGTTACCCAAAATGGCATGCCACGACGAAACAGGAAAACTACACAAGTGACATTACATTACATTACATAAACTTCCTTACACATTTAATCATACCTTCTTTTTCCAAAATGTACCCTGTAAAACATATCTTCTTCGTCTCCTTGCTTTATCTGCTTCGCTGAGGTCGGGTACGCCGCATCTCGACTGCCCCATCAGCTTGATTGTCGCTGCGTCTAGTATTCCCGTCTCGTTCAAACCAGCAAACCTTTGCAGCCGCCGTAAACTCTGAGCAAGATCTTCCTGACTCATCAGTTTACCGGTGCCTGAACCTTTACTACTGAGGTAGCCATACTTAGTGAGGTATTCCTGGAAGAAAAAGACAGATAATAAAAGTTAACCAATTGAAACACAGCGAATTAGGATTGCGGTCTTAGTTTTAGTAACATGCGTGACTCAACGACATAGAATTTAGCAAAATTTCCCCTATACATTATCGTAGCTGCAACAGCTAAAAATATGAGGCAAACCAGCGCGCTTTTATCGGACCATCGCAACGAGAACGGAAACGCGGTCTTTAACATCAGATTTCCACATTTAGCGTGCTTAACCTCTTGAAAAATGGGTCATGCGGTGCTGAGAACCACATTAGCGTATCAACCTGTTCTCTCACAGTTACGCTGAACGATCGATTGTCTAGACTTGGTCAACTCTCTTCATCTCTCTTGAAGTACCCTCTACATGTTTCCGGCCTTTAATGATTACGAATTCATTATTTAGTCTTCAGTCGATGAAACTTTTTATTAAGTTTTGTGAATCTGATGTCGAAGAAATTCCGACGAGTCCTATCGCAAAAGTTTTGTAAAGGGCGGACCCAGGGGGGGTGCGAATGGGGTGACTTGTCACCCCCCCCCCCCCCCTAGAAATCGTTCTGGATCTGCCGCTTCGTCGTGATTCATTTTTGGCAAATTCTCTCAATATTTAATCACAAGATCAACTGTAGGCTTCATTTCCTTATTTCTTTTTGTTTTCCCGGACTTATCTGATTTGACCCCTGGTCTACTGTAGCTCCAAAAAAGGCATCACTCCAAGGCCATCTTGAACGGCCCTACTTTGCCAGCAGTCACGAGATAGTCAAGCTGTCACCCAGAAGAACCTCCAACTCACGCGCTTGACTGTTCATGTCCAAGCAAAATGAAGGACAGGACTTAGAAATAATCCCTTCAGACTAATATTATTACAGATGGGACTAAAACGATTATAGACTTGATCTACAGACTCGGCATAACTGTACGTTAATGGCCTGCTTGATATTAAAAGTTAGGCTTAAAGGCGGCTTGAAAAATATTCACAATATATGTAATTCATTCATTCCGGAACGTCGGTGTCTACACAAAATTGAGTTCATTGCATACTCTAGACTGAAATAAAATTCTTAATAAAATCTACCAATGAAAAAAAAAAAGATAACTTRTCTGAAATTTCGTGTGCTTTTCCCCGGCTATTAGATACAGAGTGAGTCGTGTTTTGTAGAAAAACAATTAATTGATTCGCGCCACACTGATTGCACACAGCCCGAAAAATTTGCTTCGCTAATGTGCTGTCTGTGAGCTTCAATAAAATTGCGGTTTTGTGGTGTTTGCTTCAGTTCTCTTAGTAATTATGATCGTGAATCGTKAGTTAATATCACAAACGTAGAGCAAAAACCCTAAGAATAAGAGGGATTTCTGACTCGTAAGYTTCACTTCGAAGACTCTCACTTCCCCAAATGAACTAATTCTGTACATTTCCTCTTTTTGGGAAAGCGAAAAAAATGGAATTATCTTCGGCGCAATTGAGTATGTTTATGCATGAAGTAATTTGTTTATTTTTCGAATTTTGCTTTGAAAGCACCAAGATAAAATCCGATCTCTCGTCACATCTCCTGTCTGATTAACCGGGTTTTTGTTTCGTTGCCAAAATGTCAGCTAAAATTGGTCACTAATGAATTGAAAACAGATCCACAGATCGACGAATGACGACACAACAACACTAAATGCATGATATATTAAAAAAACATCCATTAGGGAAATAAAATAAAATAAAATAAATTAAAACACGAAACAACAAGGGAAGTAGTTTTTAATGAAACYAAAAGATCTTAAGGATATTGACTCTGAGGTGAAATGGAATTTTGTTACTGAATTGGATTAAATGCACTCGGCTGTYTCAAGCTTTAATGTTAAAATATGCGTATCCTGTCAAATACACCCATACATACTGTCCATCAAACCGGCCAGAATAAAACGATTATTTTCCCTTTTCATATGTCATTTAGCAGTAAATGCAGAAAGAGAAAACGTTTATCACTAGAGGTATACGGTTACGTTGTTGTGGTTGTACGCTTAAACATTTTGAAATGTTATAAAAATTTATGATGGTCTTGCCAGCGAAGGAATCGAACCTCTTTGAATTAATCGATTTGGAAAAATCATTACTTCAGTGATTCGATAAATGAAAGCCAAACCATACGAAAATCTATTCCGGTATTTCTTTTTGTATCTTTTTCTTTTTTCCTCTCTTTTTCTCTCTATATAAATACTTAATGTCAGCCTTGCAATTTGATAAATACGCTGTTCTTTCTCGGGTCACAGCAGGGAGAAATTGAACAAAATACAGTACAACAGCACAAATACTCACTATTTCGGTGTTAGTTTTCTTGACGGCTGTGGTCGGAGCACATTCTACTGAATTTCGAGAGCATCCAAGCAAATAAAGCAAGGAAAAAACAGTTAAATAAATCCTAACCACAGTCGAAAGGTCTTCCATGACGAGATGGAGAGGTTTAAGGATGGGTCTGTGCAAGATAGGATCTCARTGTGTAGGAGGCTATACTTGGCTGGCTTTTATATATACCGGTATAGTCGGCTCACTTGAATGGGTCGAGTTCTTGGTTGAATATGATTAACCAGACACGGCACAGGGTTTAATGACTACTTCTCACGGCCCGTGCGATTTGGATGTCAACTATTGTATCTTCGTATTGCTGTCAAGCACACAATGAATCAACCGGAAGATTGGTTTGTGCTGTAGGTCAGTTGCTCCAAATCTTTCGACCTTTTGCAATCAGATACTAGGCTTCCGCTTCAAGCAATGATGATTGACAATTACCGTCTCAGCAAAATGATATCAGTCCAAATATGGTGCGCTGGGCGAGTGCCTTATGGGATGTAACGCAAGTATCACTGCGTCACGTGAGGGCGCTCGGTAAATCCCCAGTCGGGTGTTTCCAGTTAGTAGGGGTTTTCTAGCGTTCCTTAACGTAATATCTTACCGACCTTACTCCTAGATTTCTCTGCTTAATGTTTTTCACACAAGTATCTAATTAAATTTTTGCGGTGTACTTTATTCGTTCGATAAAATAACGATAATAAATTCCGAAATAATTACTTTCTTTATATTCTTATCATTATTATTATTTCCAATGCTAATCCTGCTTTTGTATCTATTTTCTTTGCAATTTATCGCTTCCGTTATTGAAATAAATAAACTTGATGGCAATTTTTAGTTGCTCACATCAAAGACGGGAACAAAAACYGCATTCAATTTGAAAGATGACACAAAGTCGCGGTTTTTCACGAGTTTACTTTTCCTCGTGCCGATCTTGAATYTTTTCCAACGTTTCAACCTTAAATTAAACAAATTACAACGGAGTTTCTTCGTGACATCCACGAGTTTAGTAYTCTTTCGCTTTTTCTCTTTTATTACTTGCAGTTCTTTCTGTTTCACTTTTAAGCTTCCTCTCACTAGTCTSAAAGCAATTTCCCGAATCCCACAACCTCGTTCCCGCCCAAAGCGGAATATAAATTTATCTCAACTGAAGTCAATAATAAGTTATCCCATACTCGAGTTAAGCAAGCTTAAGTTAATGCTGGTATTTTATCATGAGMTCTCAATTCTGATTAGATTTCTACTGAGTTTATCAATAGTTATTCAGATAAGATTATTTGAAATAGTTTTTTGAAGTCGTAAGTCACGAAAAGTTGCTCAACTTTCATACGAAAAGAAGCTACCGTGTCGCGAATTTAGATTAATCGGTCGGAACTGCGTATAAATGCGACGATTTGTTTCAACATGACGATAATCATAACTACGACCCTAAAGTTATTCTTCGTTGTTTTTATGCTTCCGCTTTCTATGAYACGGGAAGAGCTATGTTTATATTTATCTAAGGTTTTACGCACATTCATCAAGTACCTTGTTTTTAAAATTTTCAAATTTTTCAATCGTTCAGAAAATGTTCCRCCTTCTAGAAGAACTTTTACGTGTTGTTGTTCAGCTTTTAGCGAAACTTGAACTACTAATTCTCCGCATTGTTTTGTAAAGGAAAATCAACATTTCGAAATTGATCGTACGTGACATCGTCATCGTGGAAGACGCGTGAAGGCTGGTGTCGTAATCAGCAGATATTAATCAAGTATCTTAGGACGCCCCGTTGTTACTAAGGAACTTTCCCACCATGGAAAGAAGCCTCTATTTTCAAGTATATACATCAAAATATACCTTATTTCGATAGCCGTCATTTTGAATGTGCTAAAAAGAAAGAAAATRTAATTTCATTGAATTATTTTCTGTTAAATAAAAACGAAATGGAGGCGTCGTTATTAAAAAAATCTGCAAAGCTATCTTTATATTTAATAAGTTTAATAAGCTTGAAGGCTCGAAAATAAATTAAAACTTGGAAAGTAAGTTGCTCTGCTTTTCCAAGAGTTAGTGTTTTTTTAAAACAAAGCTCTATTATAATAGACGAGCTTCACTGAACATCTAAACATCGTGAACCTCATATGACGAGGGATGGGCAAGTGGACTGGGCTTCAAGCCAAAACCGGGTCAAAATCTTTGCCATTTTGGGCCATTTCTTAGTACATTTATGAAAAGTAACAGTAACTGTACGGTTTCAGAGTGTTTTAGGGTCAGACGAAGGTGATTTATAATTGAGAATCTGTACTTCACTAAGTACTTGATCTATATGAAGTACATGATCCAAACGAGATTTAATTAACGGTGATTTCACTCAAGTGAAAAGAAAAGTTACGACCAACTGACTGACTTAATAAACTCTCTGTGTGTGGCTCGAGAAGAGGGATAAATGATAATCAACCACTTGTASGGAATATCTCCAGGATTGTCGATGATAGAGAAGTACAGCGCGAACTTTCGGTAAATGTTTAATACATTTAAACTGTTAACASGAGACTTTAATAACGACTGACCATCGTCCCAGTGAAGCCGGTATTTTGTTACTTTGTCAAAATGTTTTCAAACAACCAAATGTCCCTTATCAGGAATAGTAAACCATTGCTTGAAAAGTTTGCTTCATAGAAGTGGAATAGCGAAAGGATGTAAGGAAAAACTCAGATAAAAGTTCATAGTTTTGCATCCTATATTCGGCCTTTGTTATTTATTTTTAGAGTCAGTTTTGTACTGACACTGTGATCCTTTTTTAGCATCACAGTGTCGTTCAACAAAGGTATATAACAATTACAATGACATTACAAGAAATAAACGTTAAATTCGTGATATGATTTTTGACAATTTTGTCCATAATATTTGCAGGGCTTTCTCGTTAGCATTTCATTCACGGACTTCACGCTCTTCATCAAAGATTTCGTCAATCAGTGAGCTGGTTACTGTTTATAAAACCGACAAAGAAAGCCGAGAGAATGAAAGAGTGGCACTTATCTCTCTTGGTGTTTGGTACAGGTCTACTTCAAAGTACTTGAGCATACCTGGCCTAATAATTAACTGCCTTTTGAAAACTGTTGAACCTACGTGTGGAGTTGTTCAAACTTTTTTACATGATGAAAGACAGTCAAAATAAATATGCTTTCTTCGCCTCCTGAGTGGAAAGCGACTGGAATCATGAGCACTGATATAAAGACATTATAAGTTTACGATAATAAAGCAGATACTGATAAATCAAGCATCAATACCATCAGCTATTATGATATTTAATCTCAGTCATGATTTAAGATTATCTCAAAATAAACTTTCTATATCGATTATTTTTGCCTGGAGGGCGCGTACTGCAGTGCACGAACAGCACGCGCCAACATATTCTTTCCCCCACCTTTGACCTAAATTTCACCGACTAAAATAACAATAAATTTCACTTGGGCAAGTTTTTTTTACATTTCTGACCATGCATCATTTTCTAGAGAATATAATTTTTTTGTTTATTTCCCGAGGTACAAGATTGCGTACGCAATTGCTACGTTGTTATAAGTCAATTTTGTAAACACACAAAGTAAATAAAAATTCCAAAACAAGAAAAAAAAAAAGATATTTGAGTCCAGTGTAAACCATCTCTGACGTCAATGGCCGATTTTCATACTTTCCAGCCAACAATCGTTGCGCTTTGAATTACACTTTACCCAAAAATTGTGCTTGTAAAAATAATTATTTCATTCAAAAGGTATTGGTAAACTATTTTATTAGAGACGAAGAACAGGTAAACAATAAATAGTTTTTATATTACTAAGTTATTGTATGCACAACAAGCAGTCCAGGGTTGGGCTGTCATGGATGAGGTCATGGAACGCAATTTACCGGTTTGTGTGTGAGTCAATAAAACACAAGCCGATATCATTACTGCTATATACGTCAGAAATCCTTTGTGTTTTAGCACATACCATGACGAAAGCATTCATGTCCAATTCCTCGCGGATTTGTGCTAGAATGTCAATAAAACTTCTAAGCTAAAGTTTATTTGTACCGCAATTTCAGCATTGGCTTGGAGCAAGAAAAAATCCCGCCATAATTGTTTTCTAGATTTTATAGATAATCCGGAGTTCTGTGGATTAAAATAAACTTTATGCAACCTCAGAAACCAGAACTTTCACGGTTTACACATGTTTTACGCTAACAGGAACACATTGGTGGTGGTTGAGTGRCTACATGTCTCGGAAGGACGTAATAAATCTACGATTTTTTACAGGTCAACATCTATGGCGAAAATTAGGTCACATCACAGTTTGAGATGATTGCGTAAAAACTAAAATGTATCACCTTCACGCCACCACAACTCCTTCCTAAATAAATTATTTTATTCAAAATATGTCAATATTTGTATTGTTGAACATGAACTATTCAGAAAATCACATATTACAAAACTGCTGACCAGCCGGAATTGCGTCTATTATATTTATTATTCTTCCAATGAATAATCTAGCTAAACAATTTAGAATTCTATATATGGTTTGGCTAAGACCTAACGGCCGCCTCCAGGGACCCATGTGACGCGGAAGGGTTAGCTCTGCGGCTTCTATCTTTGAGTTCGTTCATGAAAAGGGACTTCCGAACTAAACGGCCTCGCCTTTATCACCGACGTCAGCATTGCAAGCGAAGCGGGGATATAAGAAGGCTCGCTGTGAAGGTCAACTCAAAACTTTCTGAAACCTCTACGAGCTAACTCAAGAAGGGAAACGAGAAGCCATATTTATTATTGCCCTTTGGCTGTTATTTTCTGGAAATAACCGATATACTTTTGGTCGTGAAGATGGGAGGAATTGTTCAACTGTCGTTGTTGATTTTGGGCTGTGCTACTATTGCCCAAGTGTCTGGAAAACCTACCCCAATTGATGTAGTTGTAAGTCTTGTTTCTTTCATTGATTATTATTACTATTATTATTTAACGTTGGTATTAATTTGTCTTATATCACTGGGCGAAATTTTATTAATATTGACAGAAATGTTTTTACCTTGTCAGAATTATCTCGCTTCGTATGGATACCTTAAACCCCTCGACCCCACGAGTGGGCGATTACGAAGCAACTACGAACTCCATCAAGCTGTTAAGATGTTGCAACGCATGGGGAACCTTCCTGAGAATGGAAAGCTAGACGATCCTGCTTTGCTGAAGCTGATAGGTACTGATCGATGCGGGGTGCCTGATGTCGGGCCCGCAGACAAGGCCAAGAGAAGGAAAAGACGCTACGTACTTCATGGATCAAAATGGGAAAAAAAGGTAACCAATGAAATTCGAAACCAAACCAAGTCAATTAAAGGGATATTATCTCGGAACAGTCAGCCTGGAAAGTAACTTGCACTTTACTTAACTGAAATGAAATACAACAAAGATATTCTAGGGGATTTCCGGTGCTAGATCGAGACAAAAACGGTCTCGTAACTCAGTGAGAAACACGTACCATGTTATGATGAGCTTAGAAAGTGAAATCGCTGAAGCCAAGAGAATTAAATACACAAGCAAAAATTGTGCAATTTTTATATCCAAATTTACTAACGATTATAACTAGAGTAGGTAGGTAGCATGGGGTGGCACGTGCCCCCCCTTCTCCCCAAAGAAAATTTGCTTTCAACAAAATTTGATTAATCCCTGCGGGACTCCTGTGGATTTGGCTGGAAAATGGTACATTGCGTCTCCTRTAATCGAAACCTCGCTAAACCCCTGCTAAAGATTTCCTTTTTTTTAGGATTTGACCTACAAAATTCTGAACTACAGTCCAGACTTGTCGAGGAAAGAAATAGATGATACCATCCGCGATGCATTTAACGTTTGGGCAGCGGTGACGCCTCTAACCTTCAAGAAGGTGAACAGTGGTAAAGCTGACATTGATATCAAGTTTGCGACATACGAACACGGTGATGGTTATCCATTTGATGGTCGTGGTCAGACACTGGCTCACGCTTTTTATCCACAAGACAACTCTGAAGGTAATGGCAATTGTCTGTCTGTCTATCTGTCTGTTTGTTCGGAAAATGTTAACAGGGAAGGACGGGTGGCGTAGCGGTGAGAGCGCTCGCCTCTCACCAATGCAACCCGGGTTCGAGTCCCCCTGAGCTCGGTGTCGTATGTGAGTAGAGTTGTTTGTTGGTTCTCTCTTGTGCTTCGAGGGTTTTCCGAGTTCTCCAGCTTTCTTCCCTCCGCAAAAATCAACTCCTAAATTCCAATTGGAATTACAGGGGATGAATAGCTACTCTGTAGAAATGCCACTGTTAAATTCCATTTATTTATTTAACAGTAAACGATTCCAATTTACAGATATTTATGGTGACGCCCATTTTGACGATGACGAACCCTTCACACTCAAAGGCAAACGTGGGATCGACCTGTTCTGGGTAGCAGTGCACGAGTTTGGGCACAGTTTGGGGCTTGACCACTCAAACCACCTCGATGCCATTATGTATCCATTCTACGGAGGCTATAAAGCAGACTTCAAGCTACACAGCGATGACGTCAACGGAATTCAAGCTATATATGGTAATGTCACTTCCTGTTTGTTTTTTATCACTGCGCATGTCCATAGAAAGACCGCTTTGTTATGGCGGCGTTCTAGTTTTCATATTAGCACTTACACGAGCGCTAGTTACAAATACTTTTTATTCATCCACTTTTCGTTCATCGTTCTCTTCCCAATTCTTCATATGCTTTCACATACTCATGAATATTCTCCCGTTCTTTTTCCTAGGCAAGCCAACATCGCCCTCTCAATCTACTCTGGCTCCCACTCCAACAGGYCGTGTCACGCCAACGCCTCACACTCGTACCGATGCTCCTGGTGTGCCCGACAAGTGCTCAAGCCCTGTGGACGCTTTCGTCACAACTGAAGCCGGTCTAACCTATGCATTCAAGGGTGAATACTTCTGGCCCATTGCTGAGAGCGGATCCTGGACGTCAGCACTGAAGATCGCTGATTTCTGGCCTCTTGTGGAAGATAACGTCGATGCTGCCTTCTTGCGCCGATCAGACAAAGTTAACTTCATCTTCAAGGGCGACAAGTAAGTTATCCGTCCCTACCACCACCCCTCCCCCCTCCCCATCCGTCCTAGCTGTCCTCCTCCCCCCCTTTTTTCTCAAGATGCAGTCACACATAGCGATAGCAAAGGACGGTGACAGAGGGCATGGTACAAGTACAGTATGACATCTTGTCACCGTAACAAATGTTATCCTTTATTGGACATGTACAACCTCTTATTTTTCGTATTCATTCCTTTCTCTAATAACCAATATATTCTTTTATTTTTACAAAGGTTTTGGATGCTCAAAGATCGTTCCGCACTCAAGTCAAAACCTCTTCCTATCACCGACCCTGAGTTGAACCTCCCAGCTGACCTCGCTAAYATGGACGCCGCATTCCAATGGGGCCGAAACAACAAGGTCTACTTCTTCAAGGGAGACAAATACTGGAGATACGACCCAGACAGAAAGGAGATCGATATCGGGTATCCAAAGTTGATCACTGACGGCTGGAGAMATAACATACCTTACAACCTTGATGCTGCCCTTCAATGGGAAAACGGAAAAACGTATTTCTTCAAAGGGTTAGAATACTTTGCCATCGATGACTACACTCTTGAGATTCCAAAAGTTGATCCTCCCTACCCTAGGAAGATTTCTACTTATTGGATGGGTTGCTCCCCAGAGGGGGTAATTGGAGGTAAAATCTCTCCAGTTGAAAGCTCTGCCTTTACGTTCCTTCCAARCTTGGTTGCAACTGTTTCTACCCTAATTTTAGCAAAATTGCTTTAAATTACCAAATACAGGATAAAAATTAGATTACGATTAGTTCAGATTTTGCAATTAACGTTTTAAATTGCTTTTGTATGTAAAAATTAGGTTTTTCAACTTTGTTTTGATAATAGCTGACACACCTATGTGCTTCGTTGATAATTACAGGATGCCCCAACTGGGGATGATTGAGAAATTGRATGGGAAAATAATTGTACAATTGAGGGACAATTCAAACATTGCTTACATAAACTACATAAACTAAAAGAAATCACATATGTAATTTTCTCAACTTAAGAGCCTTTATTATGAGTGAAATAGGTAGCAGGTAGTCAGAGATAAGTTTATTGTATAGTAAMTTATTGCTATATTTATTGGATTGTACAAATTTTAGTATTTTATTTATAGTTTGCCTTATAAGAGTTTTATCATTATACATCAATAGTGAATGAAAGAAATATGTATATCAGCTTTTGTGATGGATTTTATGGTTGTTGATGTTCAACTTGACATATTTTGAATAAATATTGTTTTAAAACTATCACGAGAAACTTGAGTATTACGCCTGTTCACAATTGTGGGTGGGGTGGGGTGAACGAACGAACGAACGATTGAATGCTAAAACAGCTTGTGAGAAAAAAACTGAAATAGACCCCCTGCACTTTTCCCCACCTGGGGTCAAAGCAATTGAACATTAATTAACATTATAAAACTCTGTTCAATCCTCAAGAGAAGATAAATCTTTTATTTTGACCCCCAGATTGAGCTGCTTTGACATCAGATGCAATGRCCCGGGTCTATAGACTTGAAAATTTGAGGTTTAGAAGAATGGAAGAAAGAGTGAGAGAAGAAATGAAAAAGGAAAGGAAAAGGCAGAAAATATAGAATTTACAACAGCAGTGTCCCTAGGTTCACCGAAGCGATTACTCTGATTCTTTTCTTACTAAAATGTAGTAGCGGTCTCCCTGTGGTAGCCACACAGGAATCCCACAGGCGGAATAATTGCGAGGTTACCAAACTGAACTTTGTAAAATGGCGACGTGGCAGAGATGAAGGTTTAAATATAGCGTCACTTTTCAGCGCTTAYACACTTAATTCCTTCATTCTACCGCTAATATCTTATAGTCAATGCAAAGATGGGTCTTTGTAAATGCTCCAAGAAAAAAGTTACCAACCAATTCTGCTTTGAACATCGTGTAAACGTGTGTGAATTTTGTCTTGTGTCAAGTCATTCTCGGGTAAGTCAAAATTGAATTTAAATTCCTATTGTATTCAATTTTTATATATATTTATTTACCATTATATTCCTATGCAAGAAGACTTAAATAATCGTTAAATTTTAATTTGAGTTCATCGAAAGGATGCTATGGGAAGTATTTGTTTTACTAAAAATGGCAGACTGGAGTTTTTTTTGGTGGAAAGCTTACTACTACTTCTTAAAATCACATATAACTTTGAATTTGCACATTAAAACACCATCTTTCTCTCATTAATTCAAAGTTGCTAGAAGACTATCATAASCAAATATATAGACAGGCCTCTAAGTAATTCTTAGATTTTACTTAGTATAAAAAAATTATGTCCAAGTATGCAAGATGCATCAAGTTGAAAATAGCAAATATTATAATCTGTGGCTCAAATTGTCATATAAGATATGTATGAAATATTGATATCTATGAATATTATAGAATTTTGATAAATTTTTGGGCGTCTTAAAATAGCTTGAAATTTAAAATATCTGAGTAGGTATTGCCTTTCTGCAACTGCAAATAGTCAGAACTTTGTCGTGGATGAGATAAATAGAGGATCGCAGTTTTATTAGTTGTGTGGATGAGATAAATAGAGGATCGCAGTTTTATTAGTTGTGACTGTCAAATGTTGTCCTCTCTAAATTAAGTTTGATGATATGTGTTGATGATGGTGATGATTGTAATGATATGCTATTTGATTGTTTTCTTTCAGTGTATAGTCAAATCCTATATCCACTGGCTTCAAGACAGTGAATACAACCCAGTATGTACTCTATGTAATGGCAGTCTAGAAGAGGGTGATGTAGTGCGTCTGGTTTGCTATGGTTAGTACAAAGTTGCTATGGTTAGAGCAAGCAAACAGCTTGTACCTTAGCAGTATATTTCTAATGAAAATATTGTCTATCTTCGGGACACACCTGTTTTGTATACCATGCCTTATATGGTGTTGTTTGTACCCAAGCTAGACCACAATGAATCATGTTAATTGAATTCAGAAAAAGAGTATAAAGCTTTTAAGTTATGACTGATTTTTTTTAAATAAAGCTCAATTCAAGACTACTCTTTTTCATTCCCAGATGTCTTTCACTTGGCTTGTATCAACAAGTTTTGTCAAAGTCTTCCCCCAAATACTGCTCCTGCTGGATATACCTGCCCTAACTGCAAGGTAAGTTTATTTAGAGCTGATACAAAAACAATAATCACTTATATACACTGTATAAACTACACTAAACACAAGGTAAACATGTGAAGCCTGACTTTTGAAAAATGATGAGAAATTTTTTAAAAATCAAAATGTCTAGGGGCACTGAGATCTTCTACAGAGAGATTTATAGCTTTTATGACTGAGAATGATTTAAAAACAGCAATAAAGAATAACCGAACAAAATAGTTGAAAGAAATTACAGTAGTTCAAGTAATTGTGGTATGGGCTAAAGAAGAATGCATTTTGAGTTACAGTAGGTATCACACAGCTTTTGAATGGTTATGAATAAGCCCTTTCAGCTTGGGCAAAAACTTTTTCCATCTCAGACCAGGTGCCATTCCCTTGATATTAGATTAAGATTCTTTGTTTGAGTTTTATCCATATTCACGTGTCTACTCATACACAACCGTCAAACAATGAAAGAATATTCTAGGGCAAAGCGAGTGTTTTGTATAGGAAAACATTATGCTCTAGCCGAAAGGGTCTATTCACACTTTATTAGACCATTCAAAAGCATAATCTGTGATTTATTAAACTATATACCACATCTAACATCATCTTACTCAATACTTTTTATGGTCCCCCAGCACCCTATATTCCCTCCTGAGAACATGGTATCTCCTGTGGTTGATCAATTAAGGCAAAAGCTTTCTAACATAGCATGGGCAAGAGCAGGCCTTGGGCTGCCTGTGGTAAGTATATACTCTTAAATACTGCAGAAGTTGTTCAATTTGGATTACAAAAAAAGAAGGATGTGACGAAATTTCTTTATTTGACAGATCTCATCTTAAGTCCTCATCTCATTGCTTGATTGTTTTTTTGCTATACTGTTATTTCTCTTCTGTTTGCAACCTTTTTATTGCTATATGTTTTTATAGATTCCAACTCAAGCACCAGAACAAAGCAAAACTCTACAAGAAACCCAGCACAGAGAAGTTTCAGGTTGGTTAGTTGGCTGGAATGCCACTTTGAATTCTCTCTTTCTCTAAAGTTTCTAAGCAAAAAAAGTTAACAAAAAAAAATAAAATTGAAAATGATTAAATTCCATTCAACTTGCTCTGTATGTTTTAGCATCTTATAATGACGAAGTCAAACCAAACTCTTACTACACTACACCAACCTCCTCAAGAGTAGAACAAAGACCACAAAGAGACCATATTGTACAAATGAGCCAACAGACTGTAACTCCACTACAAGCTACTCACACTCAACAGGGACATATCCGCAATGAAGGTAAGTATACCTGTTATAATGATGATGATGACAACATTGGTTATCTTTGGTTATGAAGTATAAGATGTTGATTATGGATGATAGTTATGATAGATGATGATGGTTCTGATGATGGTGGAGATGATGATGATGATTACACTGTACAAGAATTTGGTGATGGCTATGATGGCAATTTTTGATGATGTTGATGACAATGGTGGTGATGATGGTCATGATGATGTTATTGATGGTGGTGATGATATTTATGATGGCAGTATGATGATGATGTCGAACAAGATGTTGACACATAAAGTGACAGTAATGGTGATATGCATGAAGATATTGATCAATATCTATGACAAATACTAAGATGATGATGCATCTACTTTGTGGTACTAGGAACAGTTTCTCGAAAGACATTTGACAAACATCATGAGGATCTGCAACAGCCCTCTTATGACCACGATGAAAATAAATATCAAAGGCGAGGAGCAATTGACTGGTTTACAAGATGGTTCAGGTGAGAGTTTTGATTGGTTGAATTCACAAACTCACAAGTGCTTTTTTAAGTTTCACCACACATTTTGCTTTGGCTCATTAGCATCAAATTTGAGGAGCACTTTGCATGAATAAAGAGAAATTTTTTTTAAATAAATAAACTGAATGACCTCTGGGCTGATCAAAGCAGATTGAATTGGGATTAACCCTGTTGGGTTTTACAGAGAGAGAAAAACCAGAAAAAAAAATTTTGAATCAAGGGAGAGACCCAACCAACTCTACTCATATGCGGAGTTCAAAAATCAAAAAAAAAAAAAAATCAAAAAATCAAATCAAAAAACCTGTGACCTCAGAGGCAAGAGATGAGTGTACTACTGTGGGGACACTCTGTATTCCTACAATAACTTCATATTGAATGATTCTTAGCAAATTCAGGGATGCCAAAAAATTATATTTATTATATAATTACCGATGAAATATCTATTTTTCTCTATTTCGAAAAATTGATATCTTCAAACGTGAAAATAACACCATTGCGATGGCTATTCAAAAATACACGGAAAGAATTGCCTGAAAAAGCCAAAACATACTTCATTGATAAATATATAATAAACAGAATATTACATGGCCGCTTGGAGATACGAATTTTATCTTCTCGTCTTGAAAATCTCTCGCTGCGCTCACTTGTGAGAGATCTTTTCAACACTTGAAGATAAATTTCGTATCTCCGCGCGCCCATGTAATATCCTCTATTTATGCTACTCAAATTTGAGAATAAGATAGCAGTGAATGGGCTCCCTGTGGTAAATTTTGCATACATCATGTATTTCAGAACAAGAGTCAACAAACCCACAAGTTCTCCTATAGATGACCCCAGTGCATCATTAAAACGAACGATGATGATCTTCTTCCTGGTAATCCTGGCTTTCGTTACGATAGTAGTCATCATGACTCGAGTTGGCCGAAGYGCGGCCGATAGAGACCCTTTCCTAGACCCAATGGCCAACCCTCACATCAAAGTACAAGGAAGTCAATCATAATATGCCATCAATGAATCATATAGAGAGGGACATATGGTATGCCCTCCAGTCCCTTGGATCTAGGATTTCGAGTCTTAAGACTCAACCCCAGCAATATTACATGCTATATGTGCCAAAGGCCCCAATTTTTTTTGTCTCCTGAAATATTTTTRAGCAAACGTACCCAGGGATGGTATTTGAAATGTCTCCACGGCATCCCTGGACAGGAAGGAGAGAGGGAGTGTTAACATCCCTAGAGTATTATACTACTGTRCTACCGTGTTGGTGGAATTTACTGTACTCTTTAAAAAAGTGAGGTAAACTCGATTTTTAGAAGTGTTGCAATTCAAATACTTGTTGCAATAAATTTTCATGCAAACGCGACCTGAGAATAGAAATTTCGGAAATGAAAGAGACGCAAACGAGCAAGAACAGAAAAATAAAAAAAACTCAACACGCGACAAAACCACGTGAGGAGACTACACATCAAATGTATGAAAATAAGTAGAATCAGTAGTTTATGGTTCCAACTCCAAATTGTCACCGCAGTTTTTCCTAGTTAACTAATAATATTGTCTCGCAAATAGATAAAAGGTACCTGCTTTCAAGTACAAAGACTTTGTGTTTTCTCAGGATCGATATACCTGGACCTTTCTCAAAATTATGTTGAATGGAATGCTAACAAAAACATTTAAAAACTCCACACGCACTACCACTACATTCTATATTCACAGCATACAACACGACTCACATGTTGATTTTTACGAAGGGAGGAGAGAAAAGAAGTCACACTTTTTCTCGAAATTTGTGTCATTTCTTTTGTATTTTTATGTTAGCCTCGTATTCCATATAACTTTGAGATGGGTTACCTTTAGAAGTAATATTTTCCCATTTCGTACACTGTGACATTCCCCAGAGTATCATTTCTTTGTTTAACGTTTGCGCATGACAAAGCATGAATATGGATACAACGCTGATAAAGAATCTTACTCTCAAGAGAATAACATGAGGTGTGAAATGGGATAATATCGTACGTGGTGATTTTTGAGCTGGCAGTAACAAATTGGATGTCGGAACCATGAGCTATGGACTTCTGTCGTTTTTAAGTAGCTATTCCTTTTAAAGAATCAACATTCAGGAATATTGATAATAACAATTAGTAACTAGATAAACAATTACAAATTAAAACGATAATAAATATTATTTGGATTTTTTATTAACTGATCAGCTTTTACTAGTTTCCTAATGTTCATTATTCGCGACAAGAGGGATTCAACATGCACGACTGGGGAAAATGGTGGTTCATTTGACATGCATAATTATGTTATATAGAATGTTTTCGCCAAGGCCTAATTTGGCACGGTTAGGAGTTGAGTGCCCGCTTTCGGGACAAATTGACATTATAAGAGCTAATTACCAACGAAAGGTTCGAAGTAACAGCATTGAAAGAGGTCCCATTGTAGCATCTTGGTTCAAGGTCTCTGCTGAAGAAGAGGCCCAGCAAAGGAAAGGACCTTCGCACCCCAAAGCTTTCGAGCTACTCCTCTGTCGTAGTTTTCTTTGGAATTCCAACGTTTTTTCCCCGGAAGAATAAAGAATGCTTTAAATTTCATTCAAAATAAAACCTAAGGAAAGAATGAAAGATCGAAGTGAAAATCTGGGAACTAACCTTCTGCGCATCCGCTGTGTGCGGGAGCTTCCGGTTCTCGTCAGCGTCTGCGCACGAGGCTATGGAGAAACGCGCCACACTGCGCAATCAAGGTACTATTTCCTTATGCGAAGTTATCGATGTGCGAATGATAATGAAACACTATTGGTTTTCTTACCTAACTATTCAAAATATTTTGCATTCCTATTTATGATGAATGGGACAGCTCTTCTGGGCGGAATTCCAAAAAGACTAACTCGAAGATAATTCTAACTATGAATAGTAGCATGCTGAAAGCTGAAAGAAAACGGGTAAAGAAATACCTCATTTAGTAGAAAGGTGGGGCTAAAGGGAGACGATAAAAAAACCGGGAGGATTGGATTTAAGATCTTGAAGCTGACTGGAAGGTCGACTGGAATAAGTGAAGTAAGGAAGGAAGGAATGAAGGAACGAACGAACGAATGAAAGAATTGAAAGGGAGAAAATTGAAAGAAAGTGAGAAAGGAAGGGGAGAAGTGACGGACGACAAGGACTAGATACTATGACTTTGAGCGCAGTCTCACTGTCAACCACAATCTAGTGGCCTTGTTTTACCTGTCGAAATCATCCCGACATAGACTCCCGTTATCTTCTCAGCAAGACTGTGGTACATGACACCAAGAATGGACATGACAAAGGCTATGCAGTGTGATATCTGATGGAAAAAATAATTTCTCATGTAAGTTTTCCGCAAAAATATCAAAGGTTGGGCTACCAAAAATCATTAATCAGAAGCAAGGAGCTTCATTACTAGTGCGGTACTTTAAGTACTGAAGATTTCTGAACTTCTACTGATGGTGTTACAATTTTTGAAGCAACCGTCGTGACATTGATTTTTAGCCTAAGTTACTCTGGTTTGCGCATGTCGTATATATTGCTCAGTTATGATTGCAACGTGCGGCCGGAAAGTTGGAGTTGAACACCTTTCGGCTCTATAAAGAATTCAGTTTAAAAGAATGTGTGGCGCGCAATTCGAGTTATAACGCATCAGT
Source organism: Actinia tenebrosa (assembly GCF_009602425.1). The sequence goes on along the minus strand of NW_022261519.1, from coordinate 53,481 downwards.
TGGCGGACTCTTTAGGGACGCCAAGCAAGCACGTCACATTTCTTCTATAGTCTGAGGTCTTCCATCAAGTCTTCCAATGAACATTACTCAAATCATCCGTAGCCTGTGTAGCAAGTATCAGCTTCAATATTTACTATTAGAACAAATCTTTAAAAGAACTTAAAAATTGCGCACAAAAATAGATATTTTACTGCTGCGGATCGAAGTAGACAACTGCCCAAATTTTGGCAGCAATTTTCTTCTACATTATACGTTTTTCATTCTGTTTTCTTTCTCTCATTTGTTTCGTTGTTTGTCTTTTGTTGGTATTCCTGTATTCTTTTTTTCTTTTTCTTTTCGATTAGTGTGCTTAAGTTTTTTATCGAACCCTTAGAAGAGGAAAAAAGGGTTTGATAAGAAACCTTTGTGGAAAAATACGCATTCGTAAGCTTACCAATATTAAGAATGTGAAGCCATGAGAATTGTTCTCCGGGGTCTCCACCGTCAACACTGCAATAAAATCATTCACCAGAATAGCGAACAAAACTACAGAAACAATAAGAGATAACGATGTGTAGATCTCTTTACGGTGAAGTTGGATCCCGCAAAAGTTAAGCTGTTAGAAAAAATTGATAAAAATTAACATTAGCAAATTTAAATAGTGGCGCAAAAATAGATAACATTCTACGTACCATTTGGCATCTTTTGGTTCAAAGGAATTCGCTAATTTGTACAGTTTAAGTTTCTTAAACTTTTTATATTTTGGCTTTAGAATTTGCGCGTTTTCCACGTCTTCAAAAATTCACAAAATGTTATTACGTCAATGAATAAGTGATGTCATAAGCGCGTCGAATGTTTTGTCGTTGGTGCGGGCTTCCTGTGTTGGCTCAGCGGTTTTACCCATGGAGAAGAAAACAAAGATGGCGGACGAAGTTGCCTCGATTGCCTCGTGGAACATTCGTGCCAAAAATAACGAATTTACCATCAAAACTGCCGTCTTTAAAAGCGAGAACATCAACCCAGGTGCGTATATTTTTCCTCTCTAGAGCAAGGTACTGGTAGAATATTATTTTTGAGCTAAAGGATTCTGTAAAATGGTTTACATGTACGATGCAGAAATTACAGATGAAGTGAAGAAGAAGCTTTCATCAATGAGCCGTTATGCTGCCAAGAATCTACTGTGGTCTGAGATGAACACAATGAAATCTGTCATCTACAAACAACACAACCAACATCGGAAAGAAAAATACTTTCAAGGAATGAAAAGAGTAGGTAGAATTTATAGATAGATTAAATTCCTGCCTGTGGATTTTGTTGGAGATTATTTAGGATTTAAGGTACGAGTTGTTCTCGTTCTTTGTGTACACAGATTCAAAAACATCTTGCAAGACTCAGAGAAATGAATCTGGAAGCCTTATTATCCTCTTTTATAGATAACATGCCAAAGTAAGTGTTATAGCTGGACATAACCCATATGTACGTTGCTATAAGGGAATAGTCATTATTTGAACAGTGGCAGGTGCAAAAAAGGCATGCCATATTTTACCTTTTTCCTGACCCCCTTTTCCTTGTACTGAGGGTGGAAGTTTGACTTTCAGCAGTTGTCCTATGGTGGGAAATTTGAAAATTTCAAATTCAAAATTCAAAATTCCACTGGAGTCCCCCCCTCCCCCCAAACCCTGGGACTTGACATTGATAGATGCATAATGCGATTCATGAGATTCATTTTCCTGGTTGATACCATGCAATTGTTATGTGAAGTGTCAGTTACAGTATGAAGCAGAGATTGATTGGCCAGTTGAAAAACATGCAGTAAGGTGGAAAATCTAGACAATGTAAATTTCAGTTTGCAAATAATTCGATTAGCATTAACAAAATCTGTTCATCCACAAGTTAAGATACATTTAAGGAAGGTACACTTTTTATTGGGGAGCAGAAGGCCTAGGGGATTCACAGTAAACATATTTTAGATGGTTGTAGACCTTCCCCTTTCACTCAGTAAGAAATTCGTGATTCTCTTATTAAGTTAGCAAGAAAACAGCTATTGTCAAAATAAAAGGTTTCACCCTTAGCAAAATTTCAACTAATTCAAGAAAGCATATGAATTTATGCAAATTTTGGACTTGAACTCTCAACTCGCAGTGGTAAATGCACTATAAAAATGTGACGTTATTATTATTATCTATTATTTTTTATTATTATTATTATTATTATTATTATACAGTTTCTCATTAATCCCATATAGGTAACTGTCCAATTATTTTCTTAATTGGACAGATCTTATTGATATGGGATGAATTAAGTAGCTATATAATTAATAGGTAATGGGATTTCATGCTCCCCAATCAAGAAATAATTAGACTCAAAAAATTCCTCTGACTGCCAAATTGCACTCGGCCTATGGCCTCATCCAATTTTGGAAGTCCTCAGAATTTTCCTCGTCCAATTATTTCTTAATTGGACAGCATGGAGTCCTATTACATATACTTATTATTATTATTAAATTTTTGCTAATGACCCTCCCCTTTGGAACCCAAGCCCTACCCCCATAGAAAAACCTTTTTTCCACTTACCACAGTGTGCTACTAAAACCTTTATATTTTGTATTATAAGAAAAGATTCAGCAACAAACAGCTACCCCTGTGTACAAGCTATAGAATATGCGTTGTTCAACTTAATGGGAGCAGCCAAGCTTATCACCCAAGTAAGCCTAAAAAGAGTTTCTTTTTTAGTATCTTCATATTTATTATTTTTTAAGGCACTATTTCCTCTACTCTTTTATTTTATTTAGGCTATTGGTCACTGCAAGTCAACAATAAAGTATCCTTTAACATCACAGAGAAATCCTTACCCCACATCCCCTGGGAGATTTTAACTTACCTTTACAAGGTACAGTAATCAGAGATAAGGGTGTCCCAAAAACAAAATTAAGTAATAATACTGTTTTTGGGAATTTAGAAGTACAGAGTCAGAAGAGATATAATTTCATGGTCATCTGATTTTATTTTGTCCATTAGTAAATAATATTAAACAGAGTGACATATATTAATTAAAGGTATTTAAATAAATTGTTTATATCTTTAACTCTTATTCCAAAATTAGCTACGTTGGTCATCAGTTATCCAAGGGATTTTTTATTACTTTTCATATTGTGATTGCAGCTTCATTATCTAGAATTTGGTAAGTCTTTGTTATATTTACATAATATAAATAATGTTATAGTTATAGAAATGATAATTTGCATTATTTAGACATTCCTTAATGTTCAAATCTACAGTAGAGACCTGTTATCTTGAGCTCTGGGCCCAGTTGTATGAAGGGTCGGATAGAGATCCAATATTGTTAAATCATCTTGGATAACAGCATCAACATATCCACTGGATAAGGATTTATGCATCGGATAGAGCTATCTACCCTTCAATCAATCTGATCCTGGATATTTCAAACTTTCCAGTTATCTCAAAGCTCAAGGTGGTTTCCAATGGAAAGTTATAAGTTTAAGAATATGGTCACTCTCCATTCTAAATTGAATTTTTTCCAGGGTTCTCTTAAAGGATTTTGTACATAACATCCTGGAGTGCTACCAAAAACTCCACCCATTGCTGATCCACCTACAAGAAACATCTCAGGTGTGTAGGTCAAATTCTATTAGTTTTGATTTTATATCTAAAAACGCAGGATTTCAGGACAAGCTGTTGAAATGCCTGAGTTTGTAGAATATTGAGAATCACTTACTAGAGCATGCTTACTAGAGATGCTTCGCTGGTCCCTTTGGTGTGGGTATATAATTCCAGAGTTGCACTGTAAATGGGTGGCTTGGGTAGCTTGAGCTGTTAAGTGTTGTCTTTTACATCTGTTGAGTTCATGGTCACAAGTTTGATTCTTGACTGTACCATATTATGACTTGAGTTTGTTTAATGTTTTTTTCACCCTTACCATCAGGGTTTTTTTATACATGTAATGATTTAATTCAGGATTTGCTTTAGCTATACACCTAAGTCCAAAATGGCACACAGCCGCATAAAAACGAGGTATCCAGGGCCAAATTTATCAATTTCTAGTTTTTTCTTATAATTTGATGCTGCAAAATTGTTGGGTTCCTAAATTTAAGAATGAAAGGAAGACAGGACAAGTGTATACTTCATTGCATTGACACCATATTATTTAATCTTTGCATTTGGCCTAGGATGCATCATTTTAATGTACAGTTACTCACTTGGCTGTGGTCCATTTCGGACTTAGATGTATGACATACATTTTTATGAAACAACAACATTGCAGGAAGACTTGAAGCCTGAACTTCCTACTTGTCTCAAAACATGGATCCTCAACATTGAGCTTGATAAGACATTAACTGAAACACAGAAGAGGTACAATAATTTTATTACAAGTTATGCTCCAGTTTTGAAGTCTCTGTTGCTCATTGAATGACTCTGTAATCAAGGAATGCAGCAGTATTGTACAAATTTGAAGATAATGTTTGCTGATGCGTGATTTGATATCATATGACTTCATAACATCAATAAAATCTTGATGTAACTCTTAGATCAATCGTTCATTTTTCCCCCTTTAATTTGTTCATTTTTCCTTTTTAGTGAACCAGAGCTTGTCACAGCACAGACCTCAGTTGTCCTGGAAAAACTGTTCTCATTTACACCAGCAAGTGTGGAAAGTAAGGGTTAATGCACAAAATGCCTACAAATTTTATTGAATCCTGAAACAACCTCTGGGCTGATCAAAGTTAGGGTATGGCTAACCCAAAGATTGAACCCTGAAACAACCTCTGGGCTGATCTAAGTCAGGGCATGGCTAACTCACAGATTGAATCCTGAAACAGCCTCAGGGCTTATCAAAGTCAGGGCAGGTCTGACTCATAGTGAATTGGAATTTAGTGGGTTGGGTGTTGTGTAGGAAGAAAAACCTGGGAACTTGGAGAATAAGCATTTCATTGTGGAGAGACCTAACAAAGTCTACCTACATGTGATGCAGAGTCCAGGAATCACACTTAAGACCAGAGAGATGAAATGCATGGCATAGTGAGTTACATTAAAATGATGCATCCTGGGCCAAATGCAAAGAAATAATAGTGTCAATACAAAGTATACACTTGTTCTGTCTTTCTTTTGTTCTTAAATTCAGAAACACAATAATTTTGCGGCATGAAAGATGAAAGATTATTATTATTATTATTATATTATTATAATAATGTGAATGAACTACTACCACTACCTTACATGTATGTCTCTCTTGATTACCACAAATACTTACCTAATAATTATTAACAATTATTTACCAGGATGGTAGTATAGTTATATATGTTTTTCCCTTTTAGAACTGGTTGCAGCAAGTTTATCAGATGTTAGTTACACAGATGTTGCCCAACCATGTGATGACATTGGAGGTAAGTAACATGTTGTTGGTCCTCAGAAACTGGTCCTCATTGTGTCCCAATATCAACCAGTCACTAATTCGCAAACCAACATTTTACCAATTGGTTAAATTAATCAGCATTCACCAATGAACCATTAAGAAACCAATAAAAGTTGTGCTGCAAAAACTTATCATTGGTGGAACCAATGGTGTGGTCTAGCGGGCCAGGACAACCCTATCCCTACCCCCTTATTAGGAGCTTAACAATCATATATTTTTGATACTGTAGAAAGTTTTGATTCAAGTTTGAATTCCACTGGAAGCCTGCTTGATGCTTCTCAGCCTGTATCACGTGAACTGGTAAAGTATTCTTGCTCAAAATATATTGATTACAGCTGTACTAACTTTTTGAAATAAGGTAAATTTATCTACATTAGTGATGAGGCATGGAAATGACTACAGTAATTGCTGCAGTGCTCAATGGTAACAGACTGTTTTTGGAATAGGATTAGAAAAGGAAAGAGAGGAAAGTAAAGACAAACCTGTACATTAAAATGATGTTTTTTCATAGCCACCATGCAAATTGCAAAGGTCAAATCATCTAATGGAACAAAAGATTTGTCTATTTTGTTATATGAACCAACAGAATCAAAGAATCCAGTAAAGTCATGGCTGTCATGTCTTTTTGTTTTTTTAAATTAAACTTTCTTTGGAAATGATTGAAAGATCACCTATTGAATTTTAATTTTTTTCAGTTCAAAGATGTTTCCTACAACACAAGTATGACTATATCAGAAAGATGTGGTACAAAACATAAACTGGAACCAGACATTGAATTACAACATCTTAAACGGTTGCACTTGGATCAAGATGCAAATTATATTCCTAAAGGTACAAGAACATTGGAAGAAATGAATAGCAACAACCTGATGAAAGAAAGGAGTTATAGAATGATTCACTGTCCAAATTTAAAGTTAAAACACTCAACACGTTGTGGAACTTTTAAAATTCCTTGCATGGGGACAAAAAGAGTGCTACGTAATGTGAGACTTTTTGAGTCCAAGGAAAAGGGAAGAAGAAAGCTGCAAGATAAAGTTATCAAACAACAACTTAAGAAAGGAAAGAAAAGTCATTCCAGGACTTTATTTAAAACAAAGAGAATAATTATCAATGCAAATTGTAGGAAAAGCAAAAGAATTTTGAAGATGGAGAAAAAATATCAAAGTAGATGGAAAAGAAAGATAAGTTCAATCGTTGGTCAAAGAAAACTCAAGAAAACTCAAAAATTGTCTCCTCAAAGTAATTTGACAATTGATGTTAAACAGAGCTTCAATATGGCTCCAAGTCTAAACTCCAGTTTTCCCAATGTGCAGAACATGCACCACAGGAAAGACAGTAAGGAACAATGTTCTCTTCTTGAAAACCTTTCATTAGCTTCTGGGAAGTATTTTAGTGGTTTCAGTTCATTGGACAAATTGTCAGCTAATGAGGATTCATTGTTATCAAGGAGAAAAGAAAGTGGCAAACCTTCCAAGAGAATTGTTAGAGAAAGCAAGAGAATTAGTTTTGAAAAAAGAAAGCCGAATTCATCATTGAAAGACATGTCAAATGGGAATATACTGTGCCATGCCAAAGATGATTGTGTGGATGACATCTTTGATATATTAGGTGTTTGAAGGAGCACTGTTCATTGGAAGAGTTAACAATTTTATATTTGAAGTCGTTGTGCCAAACCAAAGATTATGTGGATGACATCTTTGATATATTAAGTGCTTGAAGGTGTATTGTTCATGGGAAGAGTTAACGATTTCATAAAGTGAAGATGCACTTTTTTGAAGGAGCACTGTTCATTGGAAGAGTTTACAATTTTATAATGTGAAGTTGTCGTGGCAAACCAAAGATTGTGTGGATGACATTTTTGATATATTAGGAGTTTGAAGGTGCATTGTTCATGGGAAGAGTTAACTCTAACGATTTCAAAATGTGAAGACGTTGTGTCAAAACAAAGATGATTGTATGGATGACATCTTTGATGTTATTAGGCATTTAAAGGTGCACTGTTCATTGGAAGAGATATCAATTAATGTGAAGGTGTTGCATCAAGCAAAAGAGAATTGTGTTGATGACATCTTCACTTAAAAGTGTTTGAAGGAATCTGGTTATTTTCAGCCATATTGGTGTACCAAACCATAGAAACATTCTGYGCAAGATCTGCATGAAAATAAAGTTCAATTCCTGGAGGATAGAAAATGTATTGCTTTGGTACCCCAACATGGCTACTGTGACGTCACGTCAAAACCCTATTCCCTGCTGACCAGGTCTTTACTGTGTGAATGGTTTGTTTGATTGCTCCTTATGATATTCAATTGTGGTGTAGAGTGAAAACTTGCAGCAACGACAAGAGAGCTAGTAACATTTGAACATCAGTAATGAGCTTTATTCTAGTCTAATATTGTATTTTTATAATTCCATATGTTATATAATTTAATTTTTGATTTACATTCAGATTCAACTCTTTCATTCTTAACTGCTAATGAAACGGAAGTTAGTGTAAAAGGAAATGAATTAGAGGGAAACTGAAAAATAGCTCTAATTTTCTATTTTGCACTTACGTTACATATTACATGTATGTAGTCCTTGAGCATATTATTAATTGGGTATTCTTTCAGTAAAATCACCTTTAGTTACAAAAGTATGATAAAAATGAGTCATAAGGACAGAATGGCTATTATGATCAATCCACACAGTACGGTAAGGTGTCAACAGACCGCATACAGTACCTTACCAACACCTTACTGTACTATGTTGTGCAGCTGGATCACAATAGCCCACCAATAAAACTAGCTCAAGAAAACCTATTTAACTATATAAATCTATTTTACATTTTTCCTTTGATTTGTCTGTGTAGAGATAAGGGGTGGATGTTAGAAACTGTGTCTTTTCTTTTTTACATTGTATAAAGTGTTTTGAAAGCCCACATAAAACCATGCTAGGTAAATTCACCTTGTCGGCACTAGCCGTCACATGTCAAGAAGTTCGGACATCGTTCTTGGATTCCCAAACAGATTCACTGAGTTTAAAAAGGAAATTCAGGTCGATTTCTTTAGTTAGCTCTCTAAACAGTGGCAAGAAAAGCTTCAATCAAGTTAGAAAAATGATATTTTGATACTAGCAGTGGCTGTAAGACAATGCAACACCATTTTGACTACATGATGGCTAGCACCAAAAAGGTAGATTGAATGAGTTGTATTGTTTTACTTGAAACTTGATAATTGGGTTGGTTGGGGATAATTTGGTAATCTGATAAGCAAAAAAGGTTTTACATGTGCCAGCAACCATGTTAAATGTTAGAAGAGTAGAATCCCTACTCTGGAATTCAATTCTTTCTAATGTAAAACAATACTGTATCGTACAGCTTCTCATTAATCCCATATAGGTAACTGTCCAATTATTTTCTTAATTGGACAGATCTTGTTGATATGGGATTAATTAGGCAGCTATATAATTAATAGGTAATGGGATTTCATGCTCCCCAATCAAGAAATAATTAGACTCGAAAAATTCCTCTGAATGCCAAATTGGACTCGGCCTACGGCCTCATCCAATTTTGACAGTCCTCAGAATTTTCCTCATCCAATTATTTCTTAATTGGACAGCATGGAGTCCTGTTACATATACTTATAGTATACAAGTCAATTCTGTGACATACTGTAACAATGATGCAATAAGCATTGCTGAAAATTTTCAAGTTCTGGTGCCATCTGTAAGTAAGATGAATGCATTTTTTATAAATTGCATCTTGCAATATAGACTTCTGAAATTAATAACAAGGTTCATTGCATCATTTTGAGATACAAGGGTAATATCTCGGCCTTATGAGGTGGTCAGTTGTAAGAAAAAAAAGCAATGTGTAACAATGCTGTATTTATTCTTATAATCATCCTGCATGATTTAGTGCTGAAATCTAAATCACCTTAAGATTATTTCATCTATATTTGACCTAAGATGATCACTAAAGGAATAACTTCTTGCTGGACATATTTTCTTCTTTTCTTATAAACTTCTACTATGAGAAACTATATGAACATTTCTCCTCTGAAATAGAGAGGCTGTTTAAGATATTTGTAATTATTATTGTGATTTGCTACAGATATCAGCACTGATTCATTAAAATTCCTTGGTATATTGTGACTGTAAGTACCTTTAACTTCCCACTTCAAATAACATTTTTATTGCCTGAAACAAAAACAAAAAAACTGAGCATAAAACAAGTCTGGATCTATAAATCGCCATCTTCATATCCATCAAACTTATTGTGAGATGTACTTATTTACAATCAAGATCATCATCATCCTTTCATTTGTTCATCATATTAATCTCAAGCAAATCTACGCCAGTACTAGCATCATAAAGATTACCTTAACCATATTTTCGCTTTTATTATTATCGTCATTAATACTATTGTTTGGTGAACAATGATTTAGTTAAGTTCCAATTCATACAATATCTCTGTGTTCCTTGATAACAGACTCATTTACTTCAATTCAATTCCATTTCAACATCAGAATATTTACAAATACCATCAGTAAAGTAAACAATGCACAACTTCAATAATACAAACAATTTGGAATGCCAGTCAGAACTTTACTGGAAAATGTGAATATAGCCTTAAACAACAGAGAATTCAAAACTGGAGTGTTGAATATAGAAAAGTCAATTCCTTACTCTTTGCATGGCAGCAATCCAAGCAAGTGAATGTCTTCTTTCAGCTTCTGGTGACAAGACGGCATGTAGATGTACCTCAAGGACATTTCCCTGCTCTTTATATTTCAAGACAATTCCATTTATATGTTCGCCTAATATATGCATAAAAAAGATGATTAGGAATAATAACAAAATAATACTGGGCTAACAGCATAAGATAGATCTCATCCTTCTTTCCTACCTTCTTTCTCTGTTATAAGCTGCACAGACACAAGGGAGATGAGAGCAACTGGATCGTGGTGAGCATCACCATCACATTCAAATAGAATGGTCCTAGAATAATTCATAGATTAGTAGAAAATTAGAAAATCAAAGACTAGATACTTTTCCAGACATCTAAAAGTTCTGATCTTCTCAAATTATAAATGATTACATGATAATTTATCATTTGTCGCTAGCAGAAAGGGGAACTCTGAGAAAAAAATCAGAGTCCCTAATAGGAATTGAACCCATGCACTTTGGGATGCCGGTCAGATGCTCTACCACTGAGATATAGGAAAGAGCTGAGATATAGGAAAAAGCTAGTAACAATGATAAATTATTGTGTACTTCTTTCCTAGTTTATAAATAATTTCATCATTATGAATAATAATAGAAATCATCAGTGCAGTTGATAGTTTACCTGTGTGTCTTGTTTTCCAGTTTACAAACAAACGTCAGTGGAGCTGAGTCATCTATAATAAATTTAGCACCTGTTGGCAAGTACAGATCATTAATTTACAATTATTAGTTATTAGTTTATTGCATTTGAAGTTGTTTGACCATGGGTTAAATTACCACAGAAACGTAAAAAGGGGGCCTTGTCCCTGTAACAACCTCTGGGGCTAATTAATTAATATAACTTGAGGCATGGATAAATTGGAATTTATCAGCTAGCTTGTTTAGAAGTTTTGCAGAGGGTAGAAATCCAAAGAAGATGGAGAAAACCTTTCAAATCATGGGAGAGACCTTAGCTTAACTCTAATCACAGAGAATCCTTTAAACAATGAGCACTACTCTGTATTATTGAGGTGTTTTTAGAGCACCATTCAGGTTTTCATGTTTTATCTTCCATCCATCAGATTAATTAACAACAGTTAGAATTGGTAGTGCTTTCATTGATAAAAGCTAAATACAGACATCTTGAAGTTGCTGAGGTCACAGGAACCAGAGCATGCAAACACATACCATGGCAAAGTAGTTTGAGATGTTTGCTGAAGAACTCCTCCTCTTTCTTTGCAACATGAGAACATTGTTCACAGACTCTGACAGGATCAACGAAGCTGAGTCTCTCCAGCATCACTTTGTTATCACAGCAATTGTTGCAGAAGACTCTACCACACCGTCGGCAATGGTGCTGCAATATCAATAATTAAAAACAAACAATTAAGATATATTACACTAATATAAATAATAATTGTGAAAGAAACATTTCTAACAGTAATTTTCCAATTTCGATTAAATTGACAGTTAATTAATTTTCTTAGGGGCTAAAATGAAAGAGCGAAGATTGCGAGTAATAAGCTTATAAGAATATTCTAGGCCATAACAACAACATTAAGTTAAAAATACTCAAAACAAAGAATAATGTAAGATGTGTACAAACTGGTACAAAATGTAATGAAACATTATCAATTATCATAAGAATTCGTAATGGTTATAATTTTCATAAATACTAATTGATATTTGTTAATTTTCAGAGTTATTTTCATAAATCTAGTTAGTGACGTCTTCTTGAAATGGCGTCAAAAAGCATCCTGGAGCATGCAGAAATGGTCTTCTAAAATAAACCTCAGACATCACTTAAAACTTTCGATATTACTCAATTATTAATAAGGTACATTACCCTTCGATGAGTAAAGTCAAACTTGATGTTACATTTGACGCAGTTTGGAAACTATGAACAAAAATAAGAAGTCTTAAATTTGTGCAGTGAACAACAAAGTCTTTCTTCACAAAATCCCATCTGTGCGCAAAACTGGTGTGATTATTCGCCTTGAATGCATACCAGGGCATCGTCTTCCCAATGAGGCTCCTCTAGAAGGAATGGGGAACGATCTGCATCCGATGTGGATACCATACGAAGCCCACTTTTACTCTTGATCAACTGTTTATTCGACATTTTTGTTCAGAATTGCAAAATTACGAGAAACACAGCTAGCAGCGGTGAATACCATGGGATACGCGGGCTCAGTACAAATACGATCAATAATACTTCGTCTTTTTAAAAACAAAAATATTAAGCATTCAATGTAAAAAATTACAAAAATAAATACAAACTTAGGATATCATTGCTAAGAAAATAATTCAAAGACTTCTTTTCATTTATTAAGGTATTTAGTATTGATTATTGTGCCTTAAATAGGCTCTCCGGAGATTTACCGATTAATTATCGATTGTAATTTATGCTTGTGATTGATCGTAAACAAAATCCTTCAGATCCTTCAGGGTACAGTGCGTTTGTTCGTATGCAGAGTAAAAGAGAGATTTCCTCAGTTTTGCTAAAGAACTTTCAAATTTCCAAGTCTATCACAACCAGAAATCGAGAATTATTCGATCTCCTGGTGTACATTTTGCGCTGTTTTTGGTCATCTATTTGTTGTTTTAAACATGACATGAAGCAGCCATGAAGAACACCTTCCTATCTACAGCAGCTTGTCTTGTTTGGCTTTCAGTTTTAATCAGCTTTGTGCACAACACGTTTGTCACTGTGCAAAATGGTAAGTCGAAGGAGCCTTATTTTGTCGAGAGTTTGCAGACTAAAGGAAAATCAACTTAGCAATTTACGATAAAGAAGTAGGCTTGCTTTGGAAGCTTAACTAATACAGAATACTCAAATTTTGTTTTATGTTTATTCATATTTTCCTGTCTAGACTTCAATACTTCCTTCCACTCGTCTCCATTGTGGGCATTTTAAGTATCAGTTTTAGTTTTTCCTCCCTCCTCTCAAATCAACCTTAACTAATTCAAACTGGTTAGAGCTGTGCTCCGGGGTCATACATGGACTGTATAGCGGCTGCCAGAGGCGCCTTCACATGCTTTCAGTTCGACCCCGTTGAGCTGCGCCACTGCTGTACTTGCGGTGGTGATAAGCGATGACAAGTTTTTTTATTAATGGCTGGTTACTGGTGGTATACAGGACTTTTTAAGCCAATTTAGTGAAAGGTTCAAGAGATGGATGATCAGCAATCCTGCCTTTGATGAAAACCATTCTTAAAGAATTATTGTAAAGTTTTGTCTGATGAGCGTCTTAGAACGGAATTTAAGAGAATAAGGTTTTTCATTTATTTCCCCATAATTTTATTTATTTAATTTCCCCCCAATTCTTGCA
>NW_022261519.1:16015-26100 GCF_009602425.1 Actinia tenebrosa | reverse complement strand
GGCTTTATTTTTCTACTTAATCCGAAGCTATCCAATGATTAGCCGAACACTTCCGGTTTCTGAAGACAGTTTTGACGGGCTTTTTGGACAACGCATTCGGGAACGAGGAGAAGAAAAGAGCAGTTAGGTAAACTTTATCATGGCTAAAATTAGGCTTTTTACTGCGCAGTGAAATTACCAATGATTATAAATGAACTCAAAACATGCGAAACGCGACTGGGATCGCTATGATTTTTCATGTGATGAAAGAATAATGATGAAAACATTCATAAACTTAGCGAAAGGTCCATTAAATACGTTTTTGTTTGAATACTACGATCTAGAAACAATGACAAAGGTTAGGCTTGGGGGGCCCTTTTTCCTGCCAGCTTATCGTTCGACTCTTCTTTGTCTTATAAATTGAATAAAGATCTGTATTCCTTTGCCTAGGAAGTTCTTAAAACTATGTACTGATATTGATAAAGCAGTAGAAGGGCTGTATGTTGCTTTGGCTGTTTTATTTCTTCAATTCTACGACCGAAGAGCAGGAGATGAATGAATTAAAACAAGATAGAAACCCAAATAAGCTGGTGCTTGACAAGTCATTCTCATCGTTTTGTATAGTAAATGAACAGCGAAATATATTCGTAATAAGTTGATAATGGCTATGTGAATAATGTATGCGATATATTAGCAGGATATGAAGTGTGTTTTAAATGAAGTTAATGTAATTTATCTAGTTGTTGTTACCAAGCGAGACATTTGTGCATTTCGCGCGCGTTCGTGTTAATTATGCATTAATGTGTTCGTGCTGTTTATGCAGTAAATAGATAAATAAAGCGGACTCGTAACACGCTTAATTTCTTAAATTTACAATTTTAAAATTAGAAATAATCATTTAGGAGTATTAAATTGATAAGAACTTTATTTCAAACTGGGATCTATTTGTTTGTGTCTCAGATTGTGATATCAATAAGCGGATCTTATAACATAAAAATTTTGTATTGCGAGTGAAAGTCACAAGAGCCGTTTGGAATTATTGCTCAAGGCGATGAATGATATCTAACTTGTTTTGTAACTTTTAATGAACTAAAAGAAACTATTAAGCGCGTATTTAGAAAGTGCCTTTTTGCTATTTAGCACCTAAACAACTCAGGGATCTCAATAAACCGCACGGTTGTTGGCAGTGGCAGGATACTGGACCAGGTGGCAGGATACTGGAACTCCAAACCACTTTGTTAAAACTGCGATGCAAACCAAAGACAAAGGATACAAATGAAAAATTTGTTCTTATTATGTTGCAGGATAATTGATTCATAATTTGATCGGGTTTCAATGCAGTAGCTTTTAATAAAAGGGAGTTACGATGATTTTTAGCTGAAGTGGCAGGATACTGGGCCACACACTGTACCGCAACGCCACTAGGAGAGTGACGGGGCTAAAGCCTGGTTCACACGAGCAACGTAAACGCAAACGCAAGCAATGTTCACACGTACAACGCAATTGCAAGTAAATTAAGATACGCATGCGCAGTAGTGATTGTTTATAGTTCACACGTATTTTCCTTGCGTTTGCGTTTGCGTTTGCGTTTGCGTTTGTGTTACTGTAGTTCACACGTAGTTTTCTTGCGTTTGCGTTTGCGCTTGCGTTTGCGTTTGCGTTTTTAACGTGTGAACCGGAGAAAACGCAAACGCAAGCACAAACGCAAAACGTGGTTCACACGAGCAACGCAAACGCAAACGTAAACGCAAGAGGAAAATACGTGTGAACTATAAACAATCACTACTGCGCATGCGTATCTTAATTTACTTGCATTTGCGTTGTACGTGTGAACATTGCTTGCGTTTGCGTTTGCGCTTGCGTTTGCGTTTGCTTTTGCTCGTGTGAACCAGGCTTTATCGTTTCCATTTTAGGTACTGTTTTTGAAAATACGAAACATATGTGATGCCTCGTATATCTTTCCATGTAGGGAACAAAATAACTTTTGCGATAAATGATAAAACCATCTCAGCGGATTTTTTCTGAGTTCTTAATTCATAAGAATAATGATGCGACAGCAGAAACTTTGCCTAAGTGCTCAATTCGTTCCGAGCGCTTCACCGACTGGTTTTAAGGGCTTTAAGGAAATGAAAATGGCAACTTTTTGGCTTTGTTTGTTGAATACATCTGAACTTGACACTAAAAAAATCGCAATGCGACGGATCATTGTGACAGACTTCACTGCTAATACCTCGAAATAGTGATTGAAGATTTCTGAATTTCCGTTTCAGTTTTAAATGACTTTTAAAACTTATGTTTTTTCTTTGTCTTTTCTCGGCAAATTAGCCGTACACCTTTTAGCTAATTTTCTTTAAGTTTTTCTCCCTTAAAATCCACTCATCGTAACCGTTTTCCTCATTATAATTATAGGTTTCTGTTGCCATGAAAACGACAAATCCTTATTAATTCAAACTTTTTTGCCTTATTTTTTTGGTACCAAGGGAAAAAATTTGCTTAAAAAAGATTGCTTGTTTTGATTACTTATTATAAACCCTACTAGTTTCGAATTGTTTATATTTTTTATTTTTTAGTACAGAAAAGATTGTCAAGAACATTTAAGAGATAACAATAGCCAAAGCCATTGGCTAATTCTTCTATTCTTCTCTTCAAAGAACTACACTGATGTTAAACGTAAGTTTGTGATACATATATTTAAATTAAACAAGTCATTAATAAATGATTTAAGTGAAGAGGAGAGTTTACACCAAGTGAATCCTGTCTGCCAGGCTAAGAAAAAATATTCAAGAAAGTCATGCTTTACTGGAATATCCAGAAACGAGGTAAATATTCTCTAACTTTTCTTTCGGCTTTCGAAAGTAAATCGAGCAAATGCGGCCACCAATTTTACTAATGATACTCATAAATATGAAATTTCTTCGGAATGTTATTTTTAGATTATTATCGTTGTTAATGCCGTCGAGAAAATATATAACCATTTCTAATTTGTACAAAGTATTCTTGTATTTTGTACAGCCAGTTCTATATTTATACGGTATTCATTTGACTGGGAGATCTTATTATGTTTGCTTAGCTATATTTGATGATTCTGAGGTTTGTTTTCCTATAGTCGTTCTGTATTTTTGAATGAGTGTCTCCCGAAAGCTAGCTACCATCATTACCATTATTCTCATATCGGTCGGTCCATATCAGTAAACTCCTATAACTTAACCCGCTCTGAAAAACTTTAACTTCCTAAGGTTAGTAGGATTGTATCAAAGTTAGATGAAGAGAATCAGTTGAACTGCTGAATATTTTGTGCGATTTATTATTGATGTATGTGTTTTTATGAAGCTTAAAAGACTTGTGAATACAAATACGAACTCAACTGCAATTCTGATATGAATTTTATGTATTGTTTCCACCTATTCTAATTCCTTTTACTCCTTTTTTCTTTCCCTTCTGTCTCAGAAATAATCGAAGGATATTTAGCCTAAATCGATAGCCATTACGTATTATTATTATTATTTAAACTTTTCTAATATTCTTTTACACAAAATCCGTCGTCTTCGCTTATCATCTTTCGTTTTCTCTTGCTTAGGAGACTTACTGACTCTTATTTTTTTGCTTCAAAACTTTAGATATAAAGTCAAGAAATCTCAACATATATTTTCAAGCAAGACAGTTTTCAATTTAACGCTTAGTTGGTCGTAGGTGAGTAGTTATAGCATTATATTGGCTGTATATTGGCTGTTTTAATAATGTTCACGTTTTCATGTTATGTATATAACTTAAATTGAAACATTTTGAATTGAATCGAGAAATCTCGCGAAACTAATCTTTCAAACCAGCCTCTCTCTTAGAATTGCAGTCCTATCACTTTTTAGAGTTTAAATTATAGTTAGAGTAGTATTTTGTGACAGATGTTTTCAAGTTCGATTCCCATGTATATTTAACTTTTATTAATTTTTTCTTAAATTTCCACCAAAAACAGCTAATGAATTTTATCTTTTTTTTAATAAATTTGAATTTCTCTTAATTTCTTTCCTCCCAAACTGTCAAACTTGAAGAACTGTGTATTTAATATTCTATTTTCATAAACCTTGGATATTATTTATTTTAAACGGTCGAACTAAGACTTTCGACAAACATTGATCTGGGATTTCGGTAGTCTTTTGAGAGCGATTTCAATATATTATATCATATTGCGGAGTTTTAGAAGGAGTTAAAACAGGATATGGTAGTCGAGAGGCGATAATCTTGGGATTTAGAGGTACATTAGCACACTTTTATCACCTCCATCAAATGCAGTACTTGTGAACAAGAAATTAAAAAAAAAATCAAGACTTGTATGTTCTCAGCACTACGTTGGAGAAGTTATTTGGCTTCTAAGTGGATTAGAGACCTAAAGAAGAATCCTCTTTTTACAATCTTAAAATTTCTTTATTAAAAACTGTATTATGATTCACTAAAAAATAGACGGTTATCATATTATCTCTTCCACCTTAAAAAGATGCAAGATGTATTTTTAATTTCATGATAAATAACTGCGTAAGTCGATCCGCTTTCAATGCTCTTTTAAGACAATTTCGAAAAAGTTTTGGGTTTCAACGAGGCGATACACATGTAACTTCCGTGAGTTTGAGAGCCTGATTGTTATTAATACTAACTTGTTTTAATTGTATCTATCATAATGAGCACTTAAAAATCAAAAGAACAAAGATCTTACTTTCCTGGGAATCTTAAGAGACCCGTAGAGAATTGATTATTTTTTTCGACTTTAAACTCAGAGTCAAAACTGAGTTTAATGCACTAGATATTTACTTAGAAGAGCATTTTTATAGTTTGATTTGAGCGAATTAATTATACGGCTAAAATGTTTTAGAAAAGCACTCAAAAATCCTGTCAGAACTTGAAAACTTTTTATCGTCGACTTCCTTATCCGGTTACTCTAAACTCAAGAAAAATGAGATCGACTTTCTGATTTTCTCATTGTTTAGGTTTAAGTGAAGTCTCTAACAACGGATGGGCGTCCAGTCGGGGGAAAACTCCCGACAAATCAGAATTCTAATCTTATCGCTCATTTTCATTCACCTTCTCTGTCGCTGAAATCAAATTTGCCAAATTTAGAAGACGATTCTAAGCTGATAACACTTTCTAAAGAATAGGAAAATGATTCATTGTTTTTATTAAGGGATTTTCTTCTTCTTAATGACTGAACAGTATAAATCCAGTTTTAAAAGAGTTATTCTATTCCACGCTTATCAGTCGCTTTTACTACTTGTCCAAAACTGAAGAAATGCATAAACTATTTCGATATCTCTTGGATTTAATATAAAACAAAATTCAGTTGTTTTTTAAAACGATGAAGTTCCTGCCACCGAAGACAGACGTTCAAAAAATACGAAATATCTATAGTACTCTAAATATTACACTACATGAAAGCAATCTTCTCTCTCGTAAACTCTTTTTTCTCATTAACATAGTAGATGCTATTTAAAAATTTTTTTAAATGACATATTAGTCTATGTCTGGTAATCGTTATATGGTAAGGCTGCATGAGCGATTAGTTTTAAAATAAGCATAGCTCTCAAAAGGTCTGAGTATAAGACTGGTGTCCTGCTGAAATTTCTGGGTTTTTCTGATAATGTTTAGCGCTCTCCTCGCTAACACTGAAGTGGTTTCTCTTCCGTTAACAACGTGTGAATAACGGATTTCCTTTGGTATTTTCAAAAAACGAAGGTGGCGAAACTATCTTTTGTGAGTATTAATTTTTCTATATTTTCAGCGTTCAAGTAGGCTTGTTTTTGGAAAATATGTTTAGCTATATTCTGACCACTAAAAGCCAATTTGTGAGGTCGTCTTTACAGTTTAAGTTTTATTTTGCTCTGGCTTACGCTTGTCCTCTAAACAAAGAGAAGGAAAGCCTACATATTGTAAGCATTACGTTAAATCAGTTCTGCAAATCTCTAGAAAGATTTCCCAGTTTGACTTCAGTGTTATATCTTATAAGTTTGGCCCATAATATTTTCGATGAAAAGCCAGTATTATCATAGGAGTTCGACTTCTAATTGAGTAAAATATATTGGTTAGACGTTAGTTAATCATCATCGCTGTCGCCATTACAGAGTCATCATATTTTCTTGCTCGTTACTTTCGTTGCTAATGCTAATGCTAATGCTAATGATAAAAACCAAAAATGATGATGATGATGATGATGATAATTATTATCATTATTATTATTATTATTACCATTATTATTATCATTACCATTACTTCCACCATCATCATCATCATCACCATCATCACCATCATCATCATGATCACCATCATCGTCATCGTCATCACCATCATCATCATCATCATCATCAATATTCAATGCCGGACATGATTTTACTTCTTTGTTATCATCATTCAAAGGATTTTCTTTTTTCTTTCTTTCACAATCCCTCTGCCCCACATTTATTTTGCAATTTTACCATTTATTCTTATACTGCCCAGGACTTTAGTTCTGGATCGCTACCTTAAACGACAACACGTCGGGCTTCTGCTCATTATGAATAGCCTTGATCACAATAAACGGGTCTGTTGTCGATACTTATAGCATTTGTTATGATCATCATTACCGTTTCTAGTAAGGGCTGTTCTTTTTTCTTCAATATCTCTTGTAAGTGACAAGAACTGACAGCAATTGATTTTCCTCTCACTTCACAAGAACTTGAACCAGAGCGATATTTGAATAAACTTCTTCCACCCCCGTTTCCAGCTCCGCATTAAGTTATTTTAGATTTCTTAAAAGTAGAAAAGGAGTTTACCTAGACTTTCAGTGTTTGTTTTTTTACTTTACTTTCGAGTATTTCCATGCACTTAAAACTAACTTAGAGAAGTAAGTTCTTCATTAAGACTTTGATAATTTGATTTCAACGGAAAAAAAGGAAACTTGATTTAAAAGGAAACTTGATTTCCGTTGTTTTTCCAAAGTTTTCATAAGTTTTCGTTTATATTTCCCTTGCTAAACTTTATTAAGAGCACGATGTCTCGACTGCTAATTTGAAATTCAGAAATATTTTTTCACTTGAAAAAATAAATTCTGTCGACTTTGACAAGCGTTTTAGGAGGAAAAAAAGCTGTCGAAATCTTTTTCTTCGCCAAAACAAAATCTTGATACTTCCACTCCAGGGACAATTTGTCACCTCTCTTTTCATTCTGTTTGCCATGATATGAAAATTCATATTTTCCAATGACATCAAATTCTTGAACGTTTTCTTAACGAGTATATATATGATAATTGCGAAAGCCTGCATTGTTTTCGAAGTAAAATCCTACATACTTTAGTCTGTGTGTATATAGGAACATCTGTCGTTATCAGTCTGGCAGTTGAACTTCGAGCTTGTGAGCACACTCTCAGGTAAGGGGAACTCGTTTTTTCATTAATCTTTGTACCCTATTTTAATACGCTGAAATTTTATAAAGATTATTTCTAAGTCAAAAAGCTCTCTTACCGAGTCGAGAAAGAAATTCTTAATTAAAATTATCGCTTTAAGTGTAAATAACCAATTTCAAAGAATTCTGCCTCAGAGGTTTATTATATTATTTTACCATAGCTTAAAATTTTTAACTTTTTAGTGCTTAAAATTTGACTTTAGCGATTACAGCGTTTTTTGTTTGCTTGAAAATCCCCTCGAAAAACTCATTTCAATTTTTTTGACTCTTTGAAGTCATAACTTTCAAATCCCATTGAACTAGAAGATCTCTTTTCATGGGGATCTTTTGTGTATGGTGAGCGCTTTGTTCCTAATCCTAGCGGGAAGCTAATCACCGTTTACTTATGCAGTATTCTATGTCGTGGTATTTGCTGAAGCAAAAAAACCGCTCAATGGAGAGGGAAAATATATTTTAGTATCCGCTCATGGAGAGAAAAGTAAATAATATTCCAGAAAAATCTCGAAATTGCGTAGAAATAATGAGTCTTTCTTAAAAAAAGTGATCGTCATTTATTTATTTCTGGAATTAAAAAGGCCGGAGGTTGGAAATGAAAAGCAAACAATTTGAGAATCTATTCGAAGAATCCTTAAGATTGGAGTGAGCTGGCAAATAAGTCGGAAATCTCTGAGCCCAAGGCGAAAAACGTCGTCCCCAAACACTCTAAAATCCGTCATATTAAGTCTGGTATACGTGCCGTTTGGTTCTTGAAAAGTCAATGTTTAGCAAACTTGGGGCTTAAGGAAAGAGAATGTTATTTCCTATGTTTAAGAAGCATAGGCATAAACATTTAAATGAAGTCTTTAATTATTACTTCTCAAGACATGGACTCGCGAAAATGGCGCCAAATCTAAAGAGTAGTTACTTATATGACGTTCAAGTTGCCTTGCTCTTATCTTATCACTCAACTTGTGGGGCCAACTGAATACGAAGCACGGGAGATATTCGACGCGCGCGCGAAGATTCGTGATTGGAAAGGCGGGAACTTATATAGTCATCGAATCTCGCGGATGACAATTTTGGTATTACTGTTTTATTTTAAGAGCAATCTTACCAAACAAAAAGGGAAATTGAAACAAAGTCTGAATAAAAAACGTCTCTGTTGAAATTACTAAGACCAAGCAAATGGCATGAAACGCCTTTTAAAAGAAGCGACTTTTTCATCAATTAAAAAAAATGTCCTTGGCATAAAACGTTATCAAAAGGAAATGTCTTTATGCCATCGCTATCTGTCAAGAGAGCAGACTACATCTTCATCGACTAAATCGGACATGTGTCATGGGACTGAGAAACTTTTGCAGGATGCTAGGCAACGACATCACGTGACCGGAAGAACGTCAGCGCATGCGTGAACTAGCTTTATGTAGTTTCTAGAATGCTGGCTTTTTAATATTTGACAGTTTTTAACTAGTGGATTCACATTGAAAAACAGTGAATAAGTTATTAAATGAAGTGGCTAAACACTCAAGCTGTTAGGTAAAAAATAGTTCAAAGACCTAAAAATAAAAACGATTCTTTGCTCTTGAGCCTAAGTTGCTTTTTTTACCCCACGCTGAAAACTGAGAAATTCTAGACGAAAACATCGAGAGGGAAAAATGCAAAACAGTGGAGAATAATTTCGCGAGTTTTCTTTAGAAGCCTATACGATGCACCAGAAACATTCCTGGTAACAATATTTTTTCCCAATTTTTTTATCATTATTTTTCTATTTTACCTCAATTCAGCTATAAAATAAAACAGGAAGAAAAGGAGAGAGAAATTTATACGGAATAGTACTTCCTTCCTGTGTTTTCCTGTGTGGTTGTATGCATGGATTAGGGTTACAGTCGGCCTATTTGAGCCTTGTAGTTAAATCTCCTTACTAAGTAGCCATAACATTCAACCCAAACTACTACTGTCAAACAGTAGTTATTGTAATGATACTCAAAAATACACAAAAGAAAGCAGTAAGATCTACTAACCTTTATTAGTATACTATTACAATGTCTGAGGGAAATCACACTAGCAATAAGTGTCTTCCCTTTCCACGGTCCCAGCTACCACTTCCATTGCCACTACCACTAAGACCACCATTACCACTACAAATACCACTACGACTACCACTACAACTACCACAACCATTGCCACTACCACCACCACTACCATTGCCAGTACCACTACGACCACCACTACGACTACCACAACCATTGCCACTACCACCACCACTACCATTGCCACGTGATTTTATTTAACTCGTGAAAAATAGCACGCATAATATTTAGTTGTAGACTCACCGAAACCCATTGTTTTCTTTTGTTTTTCTTTTTATCAACTAGTACTAACTAAATAATCATTTAATATGTACTTATTGACTGAGTGGGAGGGCCGTACGGGAAAATATTTGCCAAATATTTTCCCGTACGGCCCGACCTAACTCAGTAAATAAGCATTTTATCATATGACCCTAAATAAAAAAGATATTTTAAAAGTTGCAAATTATGTCAATATGATTGAAGGATTCAAGCCAATTCGCACGGCCCTGCTCACGCCATTTTCCCGAAGGTTTTTCTAAGAGCGCGCGCCCGGGCAGATACGGGTCATATGATAAATTCTTTCACGGGTTAGATAAAATCACTCTACCACCACTACCACTCACCACTACCACTACC
>NW_022261519.1:0-10615 GCF_009602425.1 Actinia tenebrosa | reverse complement strand
CTTTCTTCCTTTCTTCCTTTCTTCCTTTCTTCCTTTCTTCCTTTCTTCCTTTCTTCTTTATTAACAAATGCTTTATTAAAAACTTTGAACTGACTTCATGACACTTTAAACTCTCCCCATAGCATTTAACCCACAACTTATTAAATTTACTGGATACACCTCCTAACTAATTAAATAGTGACAAACACAACTGGTCCTTTTTCCAATTAGACTTTTAAATGAAATAAACAACTTTTAATCTCTACCAAGTTTTGCACTTAAAATTCCAATTTTAAATATTGTTATCTTGAATTCCGCTTCAAAAACTAAAGCTATCCTCATAAAACGTGACATGCCATTAAAACCTAAATCCATTTCGTAAATATTTCATGTCCCGCTCCATTAGCTTGAGTTGTCTATGACATTGCTATCAATGCAATTACCTGCAAACAACGTCATGTAACTGGTGTCTATATTTACCTGTATTTGAATCATTGATAATGATAACGTTATTGCCGCAAGATCTTCACTTCGTATTTATTCCCAATTATACCATACAGATATATAATTCTGTCCGTTTTCCCCCCAGGAATATTGCAGACACGATAGCTGAATTCGAAGACGAACCCCTTTCATCTAAATTTGGGTTGTTGGTAAGTATTTCTCATCTTTGTTTTTTTATTCTGTGCATTTTTTATTTATTTATTTATTTATTATTTTTATTTCGATATTGCTCTAAAGAAAACTAGAATTAGCTCTGCAAACTCCAAATATTGCTCTTAAGAAAACTATAAATTAATATATTCATCCAAAGGGTTGTTCTTCTTTGAATTATTTCTGAAAATGTCGGGATATGTAAGTATATTTTTAAAAATTTAGGGTTTGATGGAGTATAAGAGGAGCGATTCAAATGCTCTATAAAATTGACTAACAAGTCGCAAAATAAGTCGCTGCTTCTGATCATTTTGACCATTGAAATCTTTTTCACAAGTATGGCTTGTTGGAGTCTGTGCGCCGATTCATTGAAATATCTTCTCCGCAAGTAGAATATCTCTGGCTGTTCACCAGAAAATGTCTTTAACAAATCACGTATATGTCGCCAATACGACCCGGTATATGAGTAGTGTTGCTCGTTACTCTCCCATGCTTGAAGAGTGTTCGTTCTCCGTGTCCTCCGACTTTCCTTCCTCTGCAATAGTCAACTTCTAAATACCAATTTAACTTCAAGTGGACAAATAGCTTCTCAAATCCTTTTTTTTCCCTCTATGTATAAACGTACTTCCAAAAAGAGCTAAATTTTAAAAGCACATCGACAAACGTTTTCTAGTTAATGGAAAACATAGGCCAATTTCACGATCATTCATTGAAATTAGTGGGGGAAAAATAAGAAAAATTAAACTTCTTAACACTAGTGTTGTAGCTGGTAGGATTTCTTTTTAAAAAAGGAACTCGCGTGAAGCATGCGTGATGCGTTTTGTTGATGTATTGTATTCATTTATATCCGTTGAGATATTTATAAATAAGAAAAGAAATTATGTATGGTAGATTTTACCTAATAGGAAAAGTCAGGAGTGATCAAAAAAAAAAAAAAAAAAAAAAAAAAAAAAAAAAAAAAAAAAAAAAAAAAAAAAGGATACCGAAAAAAGTATGAAATGCCCGAAATAAATTATAATTATTTTTGCTACTTTTTTGTCACTTTTGATAAGCTCAACAAATTTTAGTGAATGACAATAATGATAATAATCAATTATTTATGCTTATAACATTCTAATATTTTGGTGTATTTCATGTTCCTTTATGAATAACGTCACTGCTCTTAGACATGAAGAATCTTGGTCGTTTTGTTTGCCGAATAGACATAACCGTCTTCGGATAATTTATAACCCTTCTGTTGATTCTCAACTTTTCCATAACTATCCCTGCATCCAGTATATCCAATTCCTTTATGCCGTTTTACGTCATGCCGAGATGTTTATAACAGTATATCAACATCTTCGTTACCATAGAAACAGCCGGGGACTTTCTTTTTTGGTTGCCACGGCAACTAATACAGGATTCTAGCTACTTGACTACTGTGTAATTAATGACCAGGTTGAAAATATTTGTGCCTCAAAACTTCAAAAAATAAACCAAAAAAAAAACATTTTCTAAAGAATATTTATATAGAAAAAACTTTTTTTTATTAAATTGCTTTGTTATTTTTTAAATTTTGGTGTTTTGCAAGTACTCTGTTCTCTTATTTTCCAAAATTTGAAGAACTTTTTGACTGAACAAGTTAGTCGGTTCTTTCTCTGACTTGCCTTTGCTGTCTTTACTATTTAGTTCTAAAATATAACTAACAACTCTTTCTTGTGCTTTCTGACCAAGTGACAGTGGCATAGCTCGCGTCTTGGCGCGAAATTTCCCTCCAAATTTACCGGAAGTCAATTGGTGTAACCCTTACAAGGAAACATTTAGTCCAAAAGGGCTTTTTCTACCTCGACGTGATTGGAACGATATAGATTTTTTTAAATTTTCATGTTTTCTTGTCAAAAAAATATGCAGAATAGAAGCCTGAAGTTTAGGCGAAGACTCAGGAAATGTGTTTGCTCTCCCTTTTCTTCTCTCTTTTCAAGGAAAGGCATTATTCAAGGTGAATGGTGTTGTTGATCAAAGGCAGCTTAGTCTGGCAGTTGGTCAGCCATGTTCCATTAACACAAGTCATAAAGGTAGTTTAAACACGGACATATGTTTTCATCTATTTCATAATGGACCGGGTTATCTTGTGTGGGTGGACAGAATCGCCATATGCTGCTTAGAAGACTGGCTGTCTATAGTTAGGTATAGCTGGCTAGCTCTCTAGTACGCATGCGCAGTAGCCCCTCGACCGTTTCAGCGATAATTCTCATCACTGAGTTCTCGACCCAGCGTGAAGTAAAGCCCCTTGGAATGGTAATAAAAGATTCCAGAGTCTTCAAAGTTCGTATTCTTACTATCCTTTTATCTCGAAGGAAGATAAATCCGGTTTGAGAGGTTAGTTGAAGTGAATTTTTCTTTTCGTTATCAGAAGGTTGGGCAATATAGTAAATGACTTTTACCACTGATAAAGTGCGTCCTCTCTTCCTCCTCTAAGACAAGGACGTCGTGCCTTTTCCACGCCAAAATATTAATATCTTCTTAGCCAAAAACATTTCTTCTATAAGATTGTTTAGCATAGTACAAACTAAAACCTTATCGGCAATGGCTATATATTTAGGAATGTTTAAGTTCAAATTTAAATCTCAAGATTACCAATAGTTTCAGTAGTTTTATCTATATTATAGAAAGCTATTTTTCTTTTAATTTTGACCTTTTTAAGTTGCTATTCTTTCAGTGCACAATTTTGGCATTGTTCTGACGTCGAACTGTAAACAAACGATGCTCCKACAACAAAAAAACCTTGAATAGATGCAAGCAATTCTATCTCAACCCTCATAACTAACCAACTACAACGACCGATAAATGTAATAAAAATGTCAAGCATTTTATGTTAATACTGCCGACAAAATGAGACTTTTGAGTCAGGCGAAATAACTATTAATTGTAAGATTTTGGGGTATTTTCACAAACCAAAATAACTATCGATATCTAAACTAAAAATATTTAGATTTTGCATCAAAGAAGTATTTTAGAGATGGCAGTGTAAGAAAATTAAATTTAAAATTAAATTTTGTAATTAAATTTTGCACAAAAAAAGTATTTTAGAGATAGTATCGTAAGGAAATTTCGTGTGAACGAAAACCAGAACTAAAAAAAATAACAAAAACTAGAACTCGAAGGATTTTCTATAAATACATCGTAAATCTTATTAATGCAAGTTCACTAATAATGAACGAAAATTAAAGATGTAATATAAAGTATATTCGGTATAGCATGCTGTCTCAAAACACCAGACATAATACATTAAATAACATTGGAAAGCCCTTTGAGTGTCGACACTAGAATGGTTTCTTTAATTCAATAGCATTCTTGAATGTATGGAAGTTAGACTCATGCACTCGACGCCCTTTTTGAGCCAATATGGAATTTTAAGGTCATTTCTTACCAAATAAACTTCTGCTTTCTCTTTTATAAGATTATCAAAGATCAAAATTAGAGATTTTGTTTAAGCATTCAGTCACTCCAGCTTCGCAGTCCTTAATAAAACTTCACCCCCGCCGGGCTTCGCGATGTTTTAAAATTTGTGCAACAGCTTTGTACTCTTATAATAACTTAGATCCAAATAAGTTACCAGCGTTCCTTTCCGAGTACTCTAGCTTTGTCTGGTTTGCCGTTTTCCCCTCAGGGTTCAGAGAACAAAGCTTTCTTCTAGCGACGAGGTCTGACCCTAAGTTTGATCAAAACAGTGTTACCCAATTACATGTTAATGTGACTCTCAATATCGTAAAATTTAATTTAGCCTTTTTGCGATATCATTCGCTCATTTTCTTTTTTTTTTTTGTAAACCAGCATGTTCTTTCTTTTAGTGTTGTTAATAGACGGTTCCTTTATGTGGCTTCTACTGATTTATAGCCTTCTAATTATTCCAATCTTTTCTCTCTTATGAATGTATCATTACTAGTCCATTACTAGGGTGTTCAATTGATTTTTTGATTTTCTAACATGGGTTTTTATTTTTTTGTTTTATTTTGGACTATTCATTTATGCTTTTAATTGTAAACATGTTTCTTTTTCAATTTTTCTTTTTTATTATTAGACTCATAAGTTATTTGAAAATCTTCATTCATAAAATCTTATATAATATATATATATACTTATTTTAATAAAGTTAGTCACCTGAAAAGCTATAAAGCTGACGCCGACAAGAAATATGGGTAGATATATTTTACATGTTTCAACGGCTTGATAACAGTTGATGGACTTGCACATATTTTACCAGTTACAGTCTCACCTCTTCTGAGCATCCTCAAGCTGCAGTTTGTATCAAAAAAGCTTTTTTTGTTTGATATKAAAAGTTTCCCATGATCCTCAGTGATCTCAGCTTTCTAGGTTTTTGSTGRCTAACTTTATTGAAATAAGTATATATATATATTGATTAAAATTTCAAAATCGTATCACATTTTTGAGCTTTGCTTTAGTTATCCTATTTTCTTTTAGACGACCCGTTATATTTTACCTCACTTGACAATTCTGCCACACAACTGTCAAAATATACTCCGTTACTTTCAGCTATTGAATCTGGCATATCCTTTATCTCTCTCTCTCTCTCTCTCTCTCTCTCTCTCTCTCTCTTTTCAGCTTTCATTTAAAGCATCAACTTCTAAACTAAATGTTAACTGTATCGAAAACCAGCATTTGGTATAGCTTGTCACGCGGGTTACGAAGTTTTATTTAAGATTTATTTTTTCCTTGGAAAATAAACAACACATATATACAGTACTTAGAGAATGCGTGGGGCAGCTTCCTATAAATTTCCATCAATAAATCTTCAGTTTTCTTGTCCTTCTTCAAATTAGCCTCTCAATATTCTTCAACTGTTCTCAAACAATAAGAACGAAGTTTCCCGAACGTTCGGATTCGTATGAGCTATTCCTATGAACAAATTCGTCTAAAACTGATGTTTGTCCCAAATTTGTCCCCAAATCTTGCATAGATATTTCGACAATCCTGGTATAAAATTACATGTAATATAACTTTATGAATATATTTAATCTAAAATACGCTTTGAATATCGTGTAAACTTTCATTTAGTTTCACCGCATGGATGGAAAACAAATATAAATAAGAAACAATTATAAAGTAAAAAGGGGTAGTTCTTGAGAAATTATTGTAAAAATTTTCAAGAATTTTCGCCTGATAACAATTGCAGATTTTTTTCGTGTAATCCAGACGAGATTTTCTTGAGCGCTCTTGGTTTATTTATAGATGGAAGAATGACGTTGAAAGGAGATCAAAATTGGCAAACTTACATTCTACGGAAATGCAACCAGTGGGACGCTCTCTAAATTGCTTACGAGAAAATATTCCTAGCAGATCAAAGAGAAGATCTAACATTCTCTGGAGATTCGTTTTATTTTTTTCTGCTAATAAGATATTTTCAGTCAAAAACCTAGTTAATGATTTCAACTTTATTTTCACTGACCTTTATTTTCGTAATTGTTTTATTTCTTAAAATTAGGAATTCGAGAAAATATCATGCTGATTTGTTTTGAAGGAATATATCTAAACTAGACTCAAGAACTTGCAGTTATTAAAATTTATTTTTAGACTTTTATCTAACTAACATCAAAATACCAGTTGGAAAACAAAAGTATTTATACGACCTATACAAAACATATTAGCCTTCCTGAATAAATATATCCCAACAAATAGAGATAGATGATATATTCAAGGGTAGAATTCGTAGTGCATATATTTTACGTTTGATATAGAAAACACATTAGAAAGCGGTGAACACCACGTAACACCACGTGACGGCGGCCATGTTTGATCGAGGGCAGCAACGATGAAATGTTTTACAAGAAAAAATGTTCAATTTATCGGGGGTAAGACCAACATGGCTGCCGGCACATGATCGTGCAGAACTTCTATTGCATCGTAGAAGGTCCAGTTGAGACGTCCAATTTTACTCTCGTCGAATCTAATCGCCTTTGAGGTCTGCTGAAATCCATGAATTCGACGTCTGATTCAAACTCGAATTCATAACGGATTTATTGTAGTTATCGATGTTTTTCTTACTGTACCTTTAGAAAGCATCGATTCTAAGAAAATTTTAGCTTGTCCGACATAGCAACAGTAACTAGGGCGGTAGAACAATGAATGCGGGATCAGTGTATTCTGCCGCTCGCAATCAACTCAACGTGAATACGCGTTAACAAAAGCCAGCTATAAAGCCGTTGTAATATTGAGCCTTTATAGTTTATGCATTGAATTTGACGCGAGGAAAGTTCGGCGTTTGGTCGTTTTTGTGCGACTAGCTCAGTCGAATAAATTTTCTGTCGAATTCAATGGACTGCTTTGACGATACGGTGGCCATCTTGCCAGCGGGCAAAACAAAACGAAGATGACAGAAAATAAATAGAGTTTCGCGTGTTTTTCTTTCTTCTATCGGTAAAAGTGATCGATGTGCCGTCTTAATTCTTTTTTTGTTGTATTCTTTTGTGGAAAGCTGTTAATATCAATCGACGTCATTACTGTGACAAAACTTTATGTTTCCCCTGGACGCCCCATAATGCATCGTGATTCAAGATGGCCGCCATATCGTCGAAGTAGTCCGTTTGTACATTCAGACGTTGTCCTTGTCGTGTACGAAATGCAAATATTCGACGCGGCAAAAGTTTGACATCTGAACTGGACCTAAGGTAATCATGAATTGGGTTTGGATGGGTGGGTATTGCAAGAAATGTCAAATTATAACCAGCATTTCATTTTTGTTGTCCTACGCGGTTCAACGCTTTAGCAATTATCCCCACCCCCTATAAATGCTGCCTTTTTTCTCTGCATGAATAGGAATAAATTTCTCGATATTCGAATCCAGATTTTGGGATGTGACGTCACGGCCTCCATTAAGAAAGTTGTTTCATTACAATTATTATAATAGTATTTTAATATCCGATTTATTTCTCTTGAAATGCCGGCTCATTCCATGTTTTACATTTGATTTATTATTGTTAAATGTCTCCTGTTTGTCTTGGTGAGACTAATAGAAACCAATAAGACACACCGAACTGTAATTAGTCCCATCTAATTTCCCCAAGTTTACTCGGGACAAATTTTGTGACAGTGAAAAGAACATAGTAAAGGAAGGAAGGTGAATGAGTCCTCCCTGCCTTGTACAAGTCGTGAATGGACTTAATTCTGATTGGACGACAAGGACGAAAAGCCATGTCAAAGTTGTCGCTTTGCGTAGATGTGTGAACAGTTTTAAAGTGATTTAAGTTTTATTTTTTAACCGCCAAAAAAAAAAAAAAAACCAAGATATCTCAACTCCATAACATATTTATATCCATCTATGGTAACCATTGAAGGATATTTCCACCGTTAATATTAATGTTTCAAATGCCTTTTTATTTTCTAGGGAGAAGACAGAAGAAACTAAAATAGCTGAAGAAGTTATAAAAGTGAATTTGTGAGTATATCTTAAGTTTAAGGAACGACATATGAAGTTTTTCGCTTCGCGACTCATTATCAAGAAAACATAAAAGATATTAATCATCTCTTCACTAGGCAGTTAGAATTAAGATCCCGGAAGTCTCAAAATCTGTGAAATTAAAATTATTACTGGAAACGTTTCTACATTCTTAATGAATGAAATTTGTTTTATTAACTTAGTGAAACAGATAATACACCTAAATAGATAAAATTAGTGATGAAAGCAATTTTTGTCATTTTGAGTGGATTCATTAGCATGTATCCCAGCAACGAAAGCTTGGAAATATCTTTTATTTTGTATTTGTTTCTCGATACCCAAAAGATTTGATTAGTTTTCGTTAATTTGATGTAATATCTCCAAAAGCAAGGTTTATTTGGACTGAAAGCTGCTTCAAAAAAAGATATAGTCCATTAGATAGCACTGTAGTGCCCCCAGCTGCTTGAACATGCATTTTATCATTGACTAAAATGAAGAGACCGCGTTGACATACTGTTTGGCTCTGAAAACCAATAGTATATTCAGTCGGGAGCAGTTGAATCCGTTAAGTAAACTAAATCAGTCTTCATACTACTGGTCGCCGTTGGAAACTGTGAGCCTAATGACTGAGTATATATCACATTACTATGAAAAAGAGCTTAGAATCGGTATGCTGACGTGTGACCATCTCAACCTGAAAGAAAGACAACAGCAGTTGAAATTATAAGATAAATTCACTCTTGTAGCGAGATCACTACTTCCGAGAATCGCCAAGTGCTGACGAAAAACCGACGATTTTAAAACGCAAGCCTGCTGACTTGAGGAGCAATATTTTATCATTTTGACTGTGAATGAAGAGATTTTTCTTTTGCCGTTGTCATCATAATAAACTTGGACACTATCAGTGTGAAGACGTGATTCAATCCTCTCAGAGATATTGGGTGCTCATTTGAATTACTGCCGGGGGAAAAGCACTAAAGGTTCTGTAATCAATATCAAAGGAGAGAAGATGGCAAAGTGATACTACTGAGCTACGAAATCCGCTACACACCAAAAAATTAGTAAGTTTTCGCTTGTTCGATTCATTAGTTATTATATTTAGTCTTCTAATAAGTAATAATCTTACAGTAACGGATTATTCTAGAAACCTTTTTCTCCCCTTATTTACTGTGGTTTGTTTGTTTGCTAACTGCTAAGCGACCAAACAATATCGTCTCAACTTGCCTTCTCCTTTCACTTCAAGTATAGCCGACTTGAATCTTAGTTCTAAAGTAGAGAAGGTAAAGTGCGCACTCAACTGTCGGTTTCCCGCCGGTTGTCATAGAAACAGCAAAATTTGTGAAACTCATGATTCAAAAACAATAATTTAGTGTAGTGAAAATAATGCTACTAGCACTATTATTAGTATAATACTAGCAATAATAATTAATATTTAATAGATAATTACTGAGGCACGCAGCATTCGTAGGTATAATGCAGGCAGCTTATTATCCATTGTTTCAATTAGGTTCGACTCATGTGAAGTTCGACGTTTGACCTGAGCCTTTGACTGTCAAACCGAATTCAGTGAAACAATGGATAACAATGCAGCCTTCTTTATAAGGTTCGGCTCATGTGAAGTTCGACGTTTGACCAGAGCCTTAGTCACTAAATATACGACTTTGCTTCGAGCGCCAAGTAACAAATCAATATATAGAGGCTTTACACCATCACGTGATGGCAGCTATGACAGGAGGCAGGAACAATTGAATCTGATCTAATCTGATTTACATGACAATAAATTCAGTTTCCCCGGGGAAAAAAAGGCTATTGTTGTTCCTCCTGTCATGGCTGCCACCAAGAGACTAAAACTTACACTGAAGAGAATCTAGTGAGTTCTCAGATGATTACAGACGCGGGAAGTTTTTTATATTGATCCATAAATTTAATGAATACGATACAATACAATATTTGTATAACGAAGTTCATTCTTTAATAGCGCAGCGCACTGATTCTAAAAATAGCTTAAAGATTCGGACAAACATTGCATTCTGTTTAACCGCTACGAGGATTATACTAACCGATTTTATCATTTTTACTTAAAGTTACAATAATAACCCATTCGTTTCTAAAGTGGGCAATTGCATGACAGCGAAAATTCTGTTTATTGACATTGACATAGTTCGTGAAATAACTGACAATAGGCCCTTTGCAGCTAGTGGTCACGTGCTTGGATACCGCTTAGCAACACAAAACTGGAGAGCAAGCCTTCCAGTAAACAAAAGTTGTAATAGGTCAAGCACGCGTGGTTTTATACGATAGTTTCATCGTTCAAAACGCTTAATCCTTTTGCCCTATCTACAAACACAGTAAGATAATCTTAAATTCTCTCCTTTGGACTCGATTTTTGGTTTGAAGTAACGATATTCTTCGCGTTATCGCGAAAAAATTGTCACCGCCGGCCCGCTCGACGGCTGAAAAACATGGCGACTTCGCAAGGTATGTACTTCAAAACTCTCCTTTTTTTTGGTTTCTTTTCAATTATTGGACTTCTAAAATCTCTAAAATAAC
>NW_022261518.1:98387-124926 GCF_009602425.1 Actinia tenebrosa | reverse complement strand
GGCCAAAATCGATCAAAACCATGGGCTATAGTCCATGCTTTTTGCCCGAAAATGACCCAAAATGACGTATTTTGCATCCTTTATAAATTATACATATGTTTTCGAAAGGTGTGAAAATGGGCCAAAATCCATCAAAACCATGGGCTATAGTCCATGTTTTATGCCCGAAAATGGCCCAAAATGAGGTATTTTGCATCCTTCATAAATTATGCATAACTTTTCAAAAGGTGTGAAAATCGGCCAAAATCGACCAAAACCATGGGCTATATAGTCCATGATTTATGCTCAAAAATGGCCCAAAATGACCTTTTTTGCATCKTTCATAAATTATGCATATCTTTTCAAAAGGTGTGAAAATTGACCAAAATCGATCAAAACCATGAAAAACGGCACGAGATGACTTAATTTGTATTACTTTTGAATAATTTTTCTTTCTCCAAAAGGTGTCAAAATATTGTATTTTGACTTCATTTAATAATCACTGTTTTATGGAAAAGTTTTGAAAGGGGGTCAAGCAGCGGTAGTATTGGTGTGAGAAGTGTTTTYTATTATTTTCGTAAAGCATCAAGATTTTTTTAATGAATGAAGCTTTTACATGTCTTCTAATATATTAACATATTTGACATCATTTATAAGTTGTTAACAYAAGGTTATTGCGTTACATGTAAATTTGATGAAATGTAACGCAATAAACCATGAAGATATCTTTATTTAAAAGACAAAAGATGGATTGAAAGTAGAGTATTTAACTTATCGTGGATGAACAAACACAGTACACTGTCGTGAGAACTTGCATATGATTATTGGAGTGCATCCGGGATCTGTCATGTGGAACAGTATAAATACGATGCTATAAATTATTGGTATGTTCCCACGACCCTTTGCTTGTCTTCACATCAATCAACCGAGACCATACCATTTAGTATTACGTATTTATCTTACTGCTACATCACACACAATCACGTTTGAAGCCTACAAGAAGCCTTGTTCTGAGCTCTACCTGCATAAACTGTTCATTTAAAGACTTCCATAACTTTGGTGGCCAACTAAAAACGCTAAGGAGAGGGGAAAGAAACATCAAGAAATCAGTTTTCAGGTATGGAAAAAGTCATATTTCATACTCAATTTGGAATCCATGAAGTTCTGTTCACATTCAATGAAGTTGGCCTTAAAAAATAACGAAACATCAGGCCACACAAAAAATATCATTAAACAGTTAATGTCAATAATTGGTTATGTTTTATAGACAGCGTTCATGAATGCGAAGCAACATTTTCTCTTCATTACCCACATCAAGACGATATTTCCATGAAATGTTCTACACTGTCAATTGAGCAACTAATCGAGACGTTAAAATCACATCTTTTCCATAATAAGATATATATCCATTAAGTTTTTAAAAGTTAATCAAGTGCTCAAGTTCAGTTTGGCAATGTTGTCATTATGCCAAGGTCACGGGCGGGCATCATCATAGCTGGATAATGAACTTCATCATCAAGGTCCAACACCAAAAATTGAACACCATTTTATAGAATTCACTTGTTCGGATTAAGAAAGAGCTGCTTTTACTAAGAACTGAGCGCAGCTTTCACTTTGACGTAGTTACATCAGTGCGGAAGGTCAAAGTCTTAAATAATCTTGACGTGTTTTTTTGGTAAAGATTTAGAACTTTGGATTTACATTGGAAATAATGTTAAGAATTTGTTTTAGGCTTATTGGCTTATTGAAGTTACCAAGAAATGATCTCCTACTGGTGTTCTCGCTTGACGTCATATGATTGATGTACTGTACTGTGACGCACTGATTACATCTGTCACAGTCAATTACTCTATATATGACGTCGTTACTGTACACGTTGATTATCTGAAACACGACCAACAAATATGACATCAAATATTCACCACCATCATGTAAAACAACATCAAACACTGAACTATCATCAAATAATCACCATCATCATGAAAAACAACATCAAACACTATCCCCTAAACAAACACCCAACAACACCCAACGACAAACACTCAACAACAACCACAAATAACATGATCCGACATTCAAAAGCACCACAAAATCAAATAACCATCATCCCTTCAACAAACATTCAGCTGGATAGCCACCACTGGCAAAGCGACATGTAATAGCTCACGAGCAAACACAGCTGTCACCGAGACTGGAAAAAAAACCACAATATAGTTAAATAAAAGTAAATAAGGTGCAAGATTCAGTCATGCAAGTCTTGCCATATTTAGCCGAGATACACTGTGCAATATTCTCTGTGATGCTGCTGCGTCAACATAAAGAGATAGTTGCGCTTGCTCTCTAGATGAAGATAGCCTAATGTGTCGGTGACCTGAAAACAGGCAAATCATTACCTAAAGTACAAATTACTTGTAATTCTTCTGGAGATTACCGCAACTGACATTAGTTGACACTACACCGACGCGTTCACTTCTAAAAACCCTGCGTCTCAAAAGATAGCCGCAGGAATAATTGCATGGCGTATATGCGCACATAACTGATTTAATCTGCACATTACTAGTATGATTGATATACGAATATTGCGTCCTTTCATTGAAGGAAATGATAACAGGTGGTCATCACCCTTGAATTGGCCCGGCGTTCATGCTGACAATGGATCAACACAGCACACGAACCAATGCCTAAAGCTAAACGACGAGCCAAGTCATCAAAGAGTGAGTACAACCAACAAACACTACAGTTATCTTTACTTTTAATGATTGCTTAACCGCCCTCGTCTGAAAATTCTAGCAAAGGTTTCCCATGGGCTTCGATTCCTGGACTTGGCAAATAACGTTTGTTTGGTCTCTCCCATGATTTGATGGTTTACCTCCACGCACTAAAAAGACTAAAAACGTTAAATTCCAATTCGGTCTGTGAGTTAGCCATGCCCTGCCTTAGATCAGCCCAGAGGGTGTTTCAGGGTTCCATACGATTTTTAAAATGTGCTTCGGGTAATTGAGAAAGGTTTGCAAGAAACAGCGTGGAGTGGAACCCATTTCGAGAAGAACACGCACAGACACATGAAAACAAAAATCGCTCATTAGCGGGTCATTTTTGTTAATCAGCAAACGTTGATGCTTGACGAATACGTGATCCTTGATTGTGTGCCTACGTTCCCTTTGGTCAGCATCATGGTTACACTAGTACAGCAACTAACTAAATCTTCAACTGTTTGATATCCCTGCATCCAACAAAACATTCGCATTTTTATGATGAAGACCAAAATGAATGCATGATCAGCGAACAAGATACACTAAATGTCAAAACCAGAGAATTATCATTATTACTGCGCATGCTTGACCAAATGTATGTCGTTGAGCATGCGCAATAAGTATGGGGGCTGGGCTCGAGTTTAGTACTCTACCAGCAAAGTGCATGCTCTGCCAAACCGACCACTGACCAACAGGGGTGAAACCATATCATTTTATTATTTTTTTCTTCGCGCGCCGCCATCTTGTGCTGCAGTGTAGTTACTTTGAAGGGCTTCTTCACACTACTCTAAACTTTATTCCTTTATTTTACCAAGATAAAATATGCCGGCGCCAGACAAGTTAAAAGGTGTCACTAAAGCCGCCATACTATTAACTATAAAAGTACCTGACAATTACCTGGACAGAGCGCATGTCTAACCCTCTCGCTATACCGGCTTACAGGCCTCTAAATACTCTAGACATCTGTGTATGTAATGCTGAACACGTACATTACCACTGAGGGCGGGTGGGCAGAAAGGAATAAGAAAATGAAACCAGAAAATATAATAAATCATCCTTTTAACTAGTTAGTTAAGAATAAAAATATTATAACGTATATTTGGTTTGTTTCTAATAAATGAAATTTAGCTCATTTTTAGGATATCATTAGAATATTATATCTTTATTTTAAAATTGTTTTTCTTCGGGATTCATTCTCTTTAGGATTTACGTTAAACTGCATTTTACTCCAACGAAACGTCAGTATTGCCTCAAACATTTTTACACGTCTAATTGTCCTTCTTATTCCGTCGGTGTTTGTCAATGAAACCGGCGAATGATTCAAATCAGCCCGTCTTTAACCACACAGAAAGATAAATATTGACTCGATAACCGGCACTGCCTGCCTAAGGTCTGTCTAAACTAGTAGAATTATACTGGATGATAAAACTACTGATTCGCTTCGCTTGTGGAGTCTAGCCAGCTAGAGTACCTACGTGAAATCACCAGTTGGAACCGGTTGGTGTGCTTGGCCTGTCTTTTTAACTAAGAGATAACGAGATTGATATGCAACTAGTTATATTCAACGGGTAGAAATGATGGTGACAAGATAAGTGCTGATGATGATGTCCAACAGATAACGACAAGTACAATATTGTTATAGCATTGCAGTTCCTTAATCGATATTCGCTTTCCATTCTCTTCAGTTCGATAAACAAAGGGCTGAAATGCGAGTAAACTTTGACCAACGTTTAATCACAACTAAATCAAACGACTCATCGAAAATATAATACCTCTCAACCAAACTGGCTGAAATATGAGGAAAAAAAAGTGTTTCGTGGGCGTTTGTTTTTAACGAAATTGTTTCTACAATTGAATTCATTAGCTTTTCAAAAACATATTTTTGATGTGTTTATTAAAATAATATTTTGGCTAGACGTTCTTTTTCAACACAAGCTTGGCTTATTTTTCTCAATGGTATATATCCTATCTGGGTTATACTTATATCTTTTTACCATAGTATAACAAACAGTTGGGTATTTATAATGATTAGCGGGTCATTTTATTCAATCGTTTTGTTAGTTCGTCGTTAACACACAGATCCACACGTCTTTCTTATCAGGAAAAATGAATACCAATTCAGTTTCGTTATCAGACTCAGCCGACTTTATACACATCTATTATTGGAATCAACCAAAACACAAGTTAGCGCATTAAAAATTACATTAACAAAAGCAAGTTAGAGAGAATCGCTTTTAATCTGTTTTTGGCTTAGAAATAAGTGAAGATTAAGCAACATGTCATGGCTTTAACTATTCTATAGTAGTATTTGAACTAAAGCTAGCTACTACGCGGTCTTTATTGGATCATAACGCATGACTTTCTTATGATACACCCTCGACATTTGGGTACAAAGCAGGTTTACTGGTTTCTTTTTTCGATATGTTCGTTGAAAACTCTTAGAGCTTAAGTATTGAAAATATGCACAAATGACCGGAAATGTAATGTATTCCGGACTTGAACATAATATGTGTATAATAGTCAGCTAGTTAGATCTCTTAGCTTCTGTTAGCCAGTGTGTTTCTTTGTTTGAAAGATTTATTCCCGTGAGATAAAAGTCCTCAACAACAGCTGACCGATTTCCACCGATTAGATTCTACTATTGTAGCTCAGCCAATCAAATCATTCGCTTTCCCCCTGCTATTGACCAGTGCACATGTTAGACGATCTCATAAATATTCATAAGTCGCCAACGAGTCGCGTGTAGCTATTGTTATCACAGGGTTATTTGTAAATAACTTCCATATATGGAAGAGGTTAATGTTCTCACGAGCCTCAGATTGCAGGAAATGTTCCCACGATCATAAAGGCAAAGTATCGTGGACATCGCATCGACATTGTACTTAGGATTGTCCCCGCTTCTAGTAGGACGGGATTCCTCTTGGCACTACTTATCTGCAAGTATTTCTTCTGCAAACTTACCTTGTAGCCTGTTGAAACTCACCGTAAATTCAAACTTCGGGGGAAAACTTTAGTGATAAATTAATTGAAGTCTTGAGCTCGGACTGAACACGTTTTCTGAGTCAATGGGGTCTTGTTTCTTCACRACACATCGCATCGTTTAGAGGGTAATTATATTCTTTGGTAAAGAAGGTATTTAAGATAAACTTCTACTATTTGGCTATGTTTTTGGTTCAAGATTTGGTTGTTTACGAGCGTAAATCGTAGGGAACAGCTACGACTTCTCTTTATCTTTACCAGTCGTTCGTTTGTTCACCTTTCTAGGTCAGCTAATGTGTACATGATCAAAGGACATTAGTTGGTATTCAATCGGAATCCAACTTTTTCACCTCAAGAGGATAAAATCTAGCAAAGGAATCAAACTTCGAAGTTGGGTCCAATGCGTAGAACAGCACCAAGTTTGACTTCTCCTCTCCCTCGGCATGCCATCAAACGTTTTCATCTCGATCCTTCCTACAATACAAACGATCTCACTTCAGGCTCTAACAACGACTCCATCGATACAACAGTATATCAACCACATATATCAGCCAATCTTACTGGGAATTTTTCTAGTAATAACGACAATCACTGCGATCGTAAGTATTAACCGTGAAACGTTGCTCATTTCCTGATCTGAAGTCTTGTCCATTGCGTTGGTTGAAACCGAACACCGT
This sequence comes from Actinia tenebrosa, assembly GCF_009602425.1. Next base: position 118,538 of record NW_022261518.1, on the reverse strand, counting down.
TCAACCACAGACCAAGCAACTCTACTATTATTTACCAAATAACGCGCTAAAATCCAATGTTTGATCTCTCGTAAAAGGTTTCCGATCGTCGAATCCTTACTTGTCTTGTATGTGTTTATATAGCTTTGACATCTATTGAAATAAGAATAATCTATGTATGGTTTGTATCCTCGTGTATCATGTATCTTCAAGCAAACTACTCGCTATAAACATTCTAATTATAAAGTGTGGGAAAGTAAGATGGTTTTTTCTCACGCGGCCCATGTACTTTAAACGATTTCAAATACCTACTTAAATACAAATTTAAATACTTAACGATCGTAAAACGACTGTTTATTTCCAAAAGAAATAAAGAATCTTTGACAATCAAAGCATGTGCTGGTATAAATTTGATTGCGTAGAAGTAAAAAAAAACTAGATTCGCTTTAATAGTAATCGTTCACGGACCGCTTGCAGCATAGTATCGGATACTAATTAAATCATTTCGTTATTTCTACCGTAAAAATTGGACTTCTAAATCGCAGGACTCAGACACTTATATCTATATAAATGTTAGGTTAACGAAAGGTTTTTCAGACTTTTATATTTTTAAGTTATTTTCAATGCTATTTTTCTTATTCTTGAATTGTTTTACGAATGCGGCAATCTATTAGTCAGAAACGTTCTGCTTGCTAGTGTAGCATGACTAACATTTATTTTTAGCTTTTACTTTATGTTAAGATTAATAATCATCAATAATTTTCATTAAATACTAATAAAAAATATTTTGTTGATCTAGAAATATTTATTTTGAAAGCGGTGGACTTATTAATCATTCATGCTATCATTTATTATTGATATTAAAACATTATTAATTGTAACATTTTATAAATGTATCCTCTCATATAATAATTGAAAAATATTATTTAGCTTATATATTTATCTATTAATTCTCTTATGTTTTTAGACACATTTTAGTACAAGTTTTACGAGTTTATTTAGGGCAGGAAAAGCCAGTTTACCTTGTTAACTTAGAGTCGTTTGTTTGTTATATAAACTGTCAGGTGTCAATAATACTGAGTCAACAATCCCCAGTCATTGAAAATACACAAAATAAGTTTAGTTAATCTAAATCTACTCTATTTGTGGTTTTCAACCATTCCCAAGAGGACCAAAAGACAAAGACATGGCGGCCATGCTGGTGGACAGATACAAAAGGACCTATGACAAGTCTTTTGTTAGAAGTCCACCAGATGACGTAATCAGAAAACAAAGGATATAAGAGAAAAATAGAATATTAACTACTGTTTATATGTACTGTATATATCTGCTGTATATATCAGGGATATTATATTTTTAACCAAGGGCCTTTGGTTCATGCATTGATGAAGAGTGGCAAACTTTCATCTCTGGCTTGATGTATCCTAAGAATACCCAGACCTGTGATATAGTGAACACTTTATATAACTACTATTTATGTTGTTTATGTAGGTAGGGGTCCTTACCATAGAGTTGGTGGAGGATATACACCAAAACATGGACGAGAAGCTCTAACCAGCCCAGAGGGTAGGGCACTGACACAGATAAACATGACGGCAGGTCAACCAAGCCCTCCTACAACACCATCTCCAACACCTGATGATGATGATAGATTACATAAAGACAGTTCTGCAAGGTAATAGAAATAAAACTATACAAATATTTTAGTGACTGAAACTAACAATAGGTTTTCCAAGGGGTGCATTGTGTAGTACCAGAAAATGTCCATACCTCTCCCATGGAGTGGGATAGAGATTTCTAAGGGGTGGGGAGGGTCTGAGGAGGGTATATTGTGTAGTACCAGAAAATATCCATACCTCCCCCATGGAGGGGATTGGAATTTGCAAGGGGTGGGGAGGGTCTTAGGAGGGCATATTGTGTAATTCACCAAAACTCCTCTAAAACTAGTTCATCATCTTTATACCTCCACCAATTCAAATTGTGAATGTAGGGTTAGGTGTGAGGAGCATACAGTTATCTGTGATGATATGAATGTTGGATATTATTGTGTTCAAGGTTTCCAATGTGTTCATATGTACCAACAAAACTAACCAAAGTAGCCATGGATATGTACTTAAACGAGGTTGTCAAGAGGAATGGACATCAGACTGTCGTTATTTTTCATGCAAAAGTTGCGCAAAAATCTTACGGAAATGAAAAAAGGTAGGCAGCACCTTCTCTTCCTGTAGTTAGTTGAGCAATCCTGGTAATATAACTACATACTTTAGGCTGACTATGATATAAGTGCATAATGATTAGCAAATATATTACATAGATTGGTTTGACTTCCATGCAAATTAACCTTTTAGCAACTACATGGAGTATTATGTATACAAACATTACTGTTTTTTCCCTTGTTTACTCAGTTAAAAGACTTCCTGTTATTAACAACTATACTCTATTTACTTGAAAAATCATGCAAATTCATGGCCTGGTCAAATTGGAATTATATACATGTAGAGTATAATTATTACATTTTGCAAAAAGTGAAAAAGCGGGGAACCCAGAGAAAATTAAGGGAGGGACCTAATAAACTCTTATCACATGTAACAGAGTGTGGAAATTGAACCTGAAAGCCCTGAGGGTATTCAGACAAGTGTACTACCATAACACCAGTCTTGATTCCCTTAAAGAGTTTTGTTTTTATTTCAATATTCAGGTTTTTCTGTCCACCTCCTTGTGTATATCTGTTTGGAGAAGGTTGGAGAAACAGGCAACAACTATTACAACAAGCTGGAGAAGACGATGGGAAAAGTCAGCCTGTAGCTTTCATAGGAATCGGCAACAATAATGAACAAGATATGCAACAATTATTAATAGAAGAAAAGGTGATATATTATATATATTCCGGTGTAGATAATGACAGAGATTAATGTACAGTTTAAAATATAAATATTACTTTTATCTTTCAGGGTTATGGTGCTGCTAAAACGTTATTTATTTCTGACTCAGATAAAAGAAAACACTTTGAATTATCAGTTAAGGTAAATAAAACATATTCTAGTTAGAAGAAAATGACTTCCTGAATTCATTATCATTGGGGAACCAAACCTTAAACCTTTAACAAGTGAATAAAACTATATAGTGTTTTGTACTAATATAAACTATAAACTAGGATGCACGGAAAAAGAGAAAGAAAATCAACTGATTATAAAACTGATTGACTCCAACGAAGGACTAACGTCCGAAATGTCAGTCTACTAACTTTCATACCTACGGTGATAAAATTATCTACTACGACACATTTGATTATAAAACCAACTACCCAAATTGGAAAAAAAAAATTTTTTAATTTGTACTTGAATTTAATAATTCTTGCACCTTGGATCTTTCAGTTACTTTATCCTAATGGAGATCATGTTGGTATATTCAACTCTAAAAGAATAAAGGTTTGTCATTTATTAAAAAATATAAAAAAATAACTTCAATTCAATCCTTTGTGAGTCAAAAGGGAGTGAGCCTTACTCTCTTGTTATTGTCTAATATTATCTGTCTTGCTATACTATAGGTTATATCAAAACCATCGAAGAAGAAACAGTCCTTAAAGAATGCAGATTGTAAGTTGTAAAATAGGTGTCTGATGAAATGGCAATGGTTTGCCTTTAGTTGTTACCATAGTAACAAAATGTTTCATACATAACCCATGCATACTTATTTATAGCATATCCTGACTTTTACTACTTGCTTATACCATATAATAATAATGTTATCCACAGTGTGTATCCAGTCTGGATCAACAGTAGCACTATTCAATAGGTTACGGTCACAGACAGTCAGTACAAGATACTTACATGTAGAGAATGGGAACTTCCATGCAAGCAGTCAACAATGGGGAGCATTTACTATTCATTTATGTGAGTAATGATTCATGATCATGGAAGAGAACGACATAATAGTAAAGAAACTCAGCTAAGATCATAAATGTCATCAACAGCAGCATTTATATAACCAGGTATTATTATGACCATTCATCATCAACATCACCAACATCCCCACCATCATCATCATCACTATCATGTATCATCAACATCATCATCATCGCTATCCTGTATCATCATCTGCATCTGACTATCATGTGTTACCATCATTATCATTACCAAGTGTCAACCATCATTACCATAGTGTCATTATCATTGACCATCATCATCATCATTACCAAACCATCGTTATCACCATCATCATTACCAAACCATCGTTATCACCATCATCATTACCAAACCATCGTTATCACCATCATNCATCATCATTACCAAACCATCGTTATCACCATCATCATTACCAAACCATCGTTATCACCATCATCATTACCAAACCATCGTTATCACCATCATTACCAAACCATCGTTATCACCATCATCATTACCATTATCATCAGATCATTGCCATCAATCATCATTACCAGTGTCATTATCGCATCATCACCATTTTTATCATAACCAAGTGTCATTACTACCACCATCACCATCGTCATCACCATTATTATAACCATCATCACCATCATCATCACCATCATCATCACCATCATTCTCAACATTGTTGTTGTTTCATCTTGAAGTAAGTATTTTCTTAGTTTGATGAAGCGTTTGTTATTTTGTCTTTACTTAGTGGATGACGAAGAGAGTGAGAGTGAAGAGTTTACAGTAAGAGAAGGATACATTCACTATGGATCGACTGTTAAACTGGTGTGTTCAGTCACTGGAATGGCCCTGCCGAGACTGGTAAGTTCATCATCATCATCAACGCCAGGAGGCCAGGAAAATGTCTGTCATATGTTTGAACAGACAATTGATGAACACAATGGTTCATGGTCCAGATAAATAATGCAAGTTGTCGTTTTTGTTTGTAGATTGTAAGAAAAGTTGATAAGCAGACGGCATTATTAGATGCTGATGATCCTGTTTCACAGTTGCATAAGGTATGGATTTCATGACACCTGAAACTACACCTGTCTATATACACTAGTTGTGTGATAATTTGGACTATCCCATGAGGCACCATGTTCCATTAATCAGATCAATATTGTGGGAGATACTCAATACTGGGGTTAAAAATGCGTGTACCAATACATGAAAACCCTGGACAGGTCTGACTTTTGAGAATACACTAAGCCTGCAGTGCTGGAAGGGACAGTGGAACATTGAATATTCAAACAGATATAAGTGACTTATTTTACATTTTCCATGAATTACACTGCCTTATATAAAATGTATTTTCCATGGATTGTTTAGGTTGCCTTTTATATGAAAGACACGGAAAGAATGTATTTATGTTTATCACAAGAAAGAATAATCCAGTTCCAGGTAAAAGTTGCTGTTATTCTATTAGAAACTATATAAATATAAACTAATATTAATGAGATATATCTTGTTTCTCAGGCAACACCCTGTCCAAAAGAAGCCAACAAGGATATGATAAATGATGGTGCATCATGGACCATAATAAGCACAGGTAACCATGGTTTGAGTGCTGTAAGATTTTTGTGCTCACATCTATTCTGGTCTGAAAGGAAGCATGAGATTGTATCCCACTTCTGACACCATTTGATTACTAGACAACATCTTCAACATGTGTTTATAGGGATGCACATATTGACTAACTTTAGTGACACAGGGTCTCCAATGTGACACCATTGACCTTGTTTCTTTATGCTCTCATATATTACATCGACACTCCTCTCCAAACAGCTCTATGTATGCACAGGTCATCCTGTTTTGCTGGCTAACCAATATCTTGTTTCTTGTGATTACAGATAAAGCAGAATGCAGTTTTTATGAGGGGATGGGACCTGTAAGATCACCTGTTACTCCTGTACCAATAGTAAATCATCTGCAGGTATTAAACTATTAGTAATAATCTATAAATTACTTTTAAGTCAGATATCAAGTTACTATGACAGAAATTTACAAAGTATTGAATGTGAATCTCTAAATTTCTTTATAGCTTAATGGCGGCGGAGATGTGGCCATGTTGGAACTGACGGGAGAGAATTTCACAGCTAATCTTAAAGTATGGTTTGGCGATGTAGAAGCTGAGACAATGTACAGGTAAAGTACCCCAATTCCTACCACAATGCTACTGTCAGTGTCTGGCTTCCAAAGTATGTAGATACAAGGAAAAGATCACTGTAAAGTTTTCAACTAATTAATATCGTATCAATTCTCTATATTTCAGGTGTGGGGAGAGTCTACTTTGTGTGGTACCAGATATATCGGCCATTCGTGGAGGCTGGAGATTTGTACGGCAGCCCACAGAGGTAGCAGTTACCCTGGTTCGGTGTGATGGTGTTATATACCCCACCGGTCTAACCTTTACCTATACACCTGAACCAGTGGAACGACCACCCTTGCCAGTAGCAGAATCAGTTATCAGAGGAGAACTATAGTTTTATACTCAAGCTATATTGGTTATCCATTATCACGTGCACATTAATATTCACCCCAAAGAAGTATGTTAGGGTTGATTTGGTTTTGATAACCTGCTCTCTTGTGATTATCATGGATGATAAGTAACCTTGGCAACATACAGTAAATTTGGCAACATACAGTAACCTTGGCAACATACAGTAACCTTGGCAACATACAGTAACCTTGGCAACATGCAGTAACTTTGGCAACATACAGTAACCTTGGCAACATGCAGTAACCTTGGCAACATACAGTAACCTTGGCAACATACAGTAACCTTGGCAACATACAGTAACCTTGGCAATGTACAGTAACTTTGGCAACATACAGTATCCTTGGCAACATACAGTAACCTTGGCAATGTACAGTAACCTTGGCAATGTACAGTAACCTTGGCAATGTACAGTAATCTTGATTGACGATGTAAGGTCAACATTTTTATGAATCCCAAGAAGTAGAGATCATATCATATTTCTAAGCAAAATATAAAGACTGTTCTTAAGCAATGGACAAGAGATTAAAGCTTCAAACTAGCTTCTGTTTAGAAATATAGTGTACATACTTGAGATATACAATATGGAAATACAGTCTGTGGAATGTGGATGGTTCATGTGACATAGAATACTTCCATTATAATGTAGCTCCTATAATTATTTGCCATGAAATAGTCTTTACTGTATAGTAGAAATGGCAGAGTTTTAAGGAAGGGATTTTGAAACATAGTTTAGGCACCAAATTTATGAGAGGTAACTATTATTATCATGTACAGTACATTTGATAAATTTAGCACCACTTGACTTGGATAGGATAAGGAAATTGTGTAAGAMATGTTTTCATTCAATATGAAAAGAATATTTTTTCATCTTGTTTACTTAAGTATACAGATATGGCAAACACTAAAATTGTTTTTTTTCTAAGACAACCGTTTCCTCGTTTACTCAGGCATTACACTAACCATGGACTTATTCAGCATATGTAAGCACTCATTCTTTAAGATATACTGTATATAGGCTCTTATATTCTTTCTTTATGTTCAGTTTTGCTTTAAGGTATTTACTCTTTAAGATAAGTTAAAATAATGTTAACTTATGGGTTAATACGGTGCTTACCATTTAAGTCCATCCAGTTGGAAATCCATTTGCTAATGGTAAAAGAAAGATCTGGAAATTTAGACTTACGACAGAAACGGAGAAAGAGTGGGGGAAAATGGATTACCTCAATTGGAAGACTGAGTTTTCTGTAACTTTCCCTCGATTGGAATGACACATTAATAAATTATTGTTTTCCAACTGGAACTGTTTTATTTTCTGGGGTAAATGGTAAGCACAGCCAAGCTGTTCATTAATCTTTCCTATTATAATATCCTCTATCACTCACAGACACCTGGGAATAAATTTTGTTGTTTAGGTTTCATAATATCTAATACCCCATTCACACCTAAACGTGTTTAGTTAAACTATGTTTTCATTAGGAAAAAAATTGAGAAACTGGAAACCTACAATATAATGAAACTTTGTAAAATATTATTAGAGCAAGACAAAGGATAGCTTACATGCATTATTTCACCAAATATTGTGCTCGTAGATAGTTTTTCAAACCTGTTTAGTTAAACCACTTTAAAACATGTTAAGCCTTGGTGTGAATGGGGTATTAGACATGTTTAGTAAACTGCAATAGTGTAGCGAAGACAAGCATTAGTGTTAGTGTATTATAACTACATAAAGTAATGTATCCAAGCTAGTCTTGTAAGATTAAGCAAGCACAGAACCAATGGCCAGTATCTGGCTTTAAGTATATTCAGCTAAGCGAATTAATACATTTATTATTTTTTGGTTGATATTCAAATCAGTTGATGTCCATTCTCAGAACCCCCAAGGTATCCCATGATTCCTCTTGATCTGTCTTGAAATCAAGGGACCTCTTTGATGTATCAATCTAAGCATTGAGAACGAAGGTATTTTTCTTTAATATTACAATAAGTAATGTCACTTCTTTAGTTTATGTAAATAAAACGAAAGAAAATAGTTGTATTTTATTCACACGAGCCTATATGAACACAAAAATCATGCAGAGATCTAAACTAAACTATCAAACAGATTAATCATTCGTTGTTTTAACTAACGTGTCTTGTCTGTCATGTCTTATTAAACACAAATGAAACGCTTTTCTCCTCGTTTCTTTCCTCTAAAATTCATTAAAATAGCTAGAAAACAACTGATAATATGCTTACCGATCATTTGGTGTCCCTAGGTAGTAGATAAGAGGTATTTTCATGTTTTTTTACAGACAAGACAAGATGGCGCACTTCAGCTTTTAAAATCCAATACCAATAGCGGGAAAATGGGTATTACCGCTGACCTCTCCTCACCCCTCCCCTCTGCGAAGGTAGAGGCTTTCACAGGAGGAGGGGAGGGGGAGGGTGCGTAACGAATAAGACAAGATTTTGTCATCCAAGTCTCTTCGCTTTTCCATATTGGTGGTTTAGAGTTCTGGGTTCAAAATCTGCACCGACGCGCATATAACGCAAGGACAGTAGCTTCAAAAGCAACAAAAACTATTGACCAACAAAACATTTTTTTTTCAATTTGCAATTTATTTACAACGTAAAGCGAGTCTTTACTCCTAACTAGTCCTATACTAGTCCTTTTGTTACAATCAGTTTTTACTATTTGAAACTAATTAAACGATATACATATAAATCAGAATATATAAATGATTTGCTTCATCGACCCAAAAACTGTTTGACTAACACTTATTGGATATAAATTATGTTTAAATAACTAACTCAATAAATATTCACTTACTGCATGAATCTAGATTCATGATACATTATAAATGCAATTATATTTATAGTTATTATCATGATGATCACCATCACTATCACTATCAACATCATCGTCATTATCTGACACTATCATCATCGTCATCACTATCACTATCATCATCATCACTATCACTATTCCTATCACTATCATGTACATCACCCTCATCATCACCATCACCATCATCATTATCATCATCCTCTTCTGTCAGTGTTGTTGTGTATACCGGTTAGAAAATAAATAAATAAATAAATATATATATGTTAAATCAAAGAATTTTTCTACGAAACATTTTTTGATTTTTTTCTTGAAATCACGGTTGGGACTATTAAATGGCTTCCACGGCTATTGTTGCTGATTCGTTTAAAAAGGAAGTGATCTGATGGTCACGTTTCTATCGTGTTTAAATCAAGCTTGGTATAATCTAACAAGAAACTAAATAAAGAGTAGTCAATCAATCCCAGCAATTCTTCTTCGTTAAGTAATAATTTCTCCGTCCATTCTATCATAACTTGTTTTCTTCAGTGGGTAACATTTAGCTGGAGCTCCCTCATCATCCGTTTGCTTTATTCTGATGATTACAAAAAAACATGACTTTAGTTTGGCTATGTACTACTTCATCTCACCCTACCACTGAAAGAAAAATATTGTCCCAACCCGGGAAGGGGAGGGGGGAAATGAAATCAAATAAAGCGCACACCTTTTCATCCTGAAGCATACCACCAGAACAGTAACAGCAAAGAACAACACGATTGCAGTTAACATTATTAGAACAAGTATTATTAGATGATCGTCAAAAATCTTTTGTTTTTCTTCTGTGGAGCAAAAATTAAGAGACACTATTAGCTACATCTCATTCATAAAGAAATAGAAAACATTTGCTCGTGCTGTATGTAGTTATAAAGCACGCACTGGATTGGTAGAGCCATATGGCTGTTAAAAGGACCGTGTCATTTAATTGTCCATGGTGGAAAAACAAAAGAAATGTAAGGAGAACCACGACGCGTAGCGGATAGACAATACAGTAGTCGTCATCATTTTGGACATTTTTATTATTTCGCGCGCGTGGAGTGTGCTCTCACAATACTCGCGCTCACAACAAATCAGAACGCGAGATATAATAATTATTCATAAGTTTTTTTAAGCTGTTCAATAAAGTTGCAGATCGTGTTTTATCAGGAATAAAACCACTCGGTACGCCTGGTGTTTTAAAACTTGATAAAAAGCACTACTGCTCGTACTTCATCAGCTTACTATCTTACCTTGGTGAGACATTTTAAGTCCACTGATTACAACCCGGGTACCAATCCCTCCACACCCAGCTCCATTACACATTTGCATCTCTACTTCATACGCAGACTTAGTACGAAGATTGCTGATCATTCCTTTGTTTGTCGAGGAACTATTGATCTTAACGCTCTTCCCCCATGGGACATTCGACATGATATCGATCCGTTTTCTTGATATTTCTCTATACTGTATGATAAAGGTTTGGATCTTTCCGTTCCATTTGGCCTTCGGTGGCAACTAGATATAAGAACACAAAGATACAAAACTTAATATTATGTTAACCACAAGCAGCTAGCGCGAAACGTTTATTCGTAATTATATTATAAAAAGGGAAAACTACTTTCAAATAGTCCTGTCAACTTAATATATATATCACGGACCTCGAAGAAGGAAGCTGGGCTGCGGAGACTCAGTTTGGTCACTACCTCTATTTCCACACTACCTAATATGACGCGATAAGAAATATCGTGACATCACTTTATCCCCATCTCTCCTTCCCCTTTCCAAAACATGCGCAATGCGTAGTCATTTCTTTTGACGACCTACGACTTTCTTTTCACCGTTTCTCTGTCCTTCGTCTCTCCCGCGTGCTCTCATCACGAGTCTATTTTCTTACCTTCCAAGTGACCGTAACATTGCGTTTATTGAAGTTTTCTGGATAAACTATTGAATCCCAGTCCGTTATTTCTGGAGCATCTGAGGGATCTACAAAGCAAACACCATGTCAGAGGTCTCGTAGTGTGCGTGGCATTGTACCGGATGGCGTGAAGTGGGCAAGGGGTATGGGATGGATGAGGAGATGGGGTGGATGGGGTGATTGGAAGATGGGATGAAGGGGGGATGGGGTGAAGTGGGCGGGAGGGACAGCATTTTTTTAGTACAACCTCATCTAGTGGTAGAAGTGGTAGAAGTGTTACTGCATTTTGATTGGTTTTGGACCAATCACAATCCGGTAGTATTTCCAACAACCAATCAAAACGCACGATTTTTGACGTCATATAAGAAAAAAGGACGTGACTATTTCATGATAATTGTATTCTATTCGAGATTTTAATTACACACACAGTAACGCACGTTTCCCCTAGTAACAAGTGAGCATAATTTATATAAGCTTGACTACTTACTTTCTTCATTCGTTAGAAYAACCACAGGTCCCACAGGAATCCCAACTCTGCCGTCTATTGGATATATACCAGCTACGTAAATCGTATAGCTGGTATACGGCTGTAGATTCGTTAGTCGATAGTGATTTTGTCTATTGCTATCTAATATGATGGTCTGTTTATGAGAAATTAATAACGATTAGTATCTGAAACAAAGTTCGAAAAGATTTCGCAAACATGGCACACAGCACGGAATATAGATCACTGGTCATCCAATCAGACCGTTTGGCACAGCACGGTCACGGTACGAAAACGTGACGTTCGCAGATCCAATTACGGCGCGCGATTGAGATCATTGTTCATCCAATCAGGATGCGGAATCATAAAAAATCTGTCTCTCGTTTCTCGGTCAGGGAATGTATCGCAAGTAATTTAGCAATAACTATTAAGTACCTTGTTAGTGGAGTCTCCCTGTGCATGGTAGAGGATAGCGTACTTCATCTGCCAAAAAAACGAGTTTGGTGGAGGGGTCCAATCTATTGTTATTGATCCATACCCTATTGCTTGTGCTCGAAGGGACTGAGGTGGGCCAATTATAGCTAAACATTAAATAATATGTATTAAAATCAATAAACCTTACCCTATCAATCACACCCCACCTCACCCCTCACCCTCCCAACTCACCCCTTACCCTAACAATCATACCCCACCTCACCCCTCACCCTCCCAACTCACCCCTCCGAACAATTTACTATTTGCGCATGTGCAAAAGCATTTTGACGATCTTCATTGGGAAACCGATTATCAGTATTAAGAGATGATGTAACTAACCAATCAGTGAGCTGTCTTGGATGTTGAATAACAAACTTGCTATCATGTATCTTATTTAAATCAGAAATATTTTTGAATCCATCGTTCTCAGAAAACACGGAAAATTTCTTGGTAGAAGAAGATTGCAAGTAAAAGGCGTTACGTAATTTTAGGAAAAGTAGTGTTAGTTTTAGTCAACTTACTCTCTATCCCGCGTGAAAAATTGACAGGCGAGCTTGTAACAGACCCAAGGGCATTCTCTGCCACTACTACTGCCTCGTACTTAATAAACAAAGTCACGTGTTCTAGACAACATTTCATTTCCCGTCCAGGGGTAGGTGAGGTATTTTTGCAAGCCTCGTGCCATCCATTACTGAGCAGATTGACATCATCGTCCAAGTCACACTGAGAGAGACATCGATATTGTATTTTATACGTCACAGGTAAACCTCCTTCGATGGAGACTGGCTTCCAGTTGAAGCAAATTTGCCAATTGATGCTGCGCCAATTTGGGGTTGAAGGTTTGGTCGGTAAATCTAGAATTCAAATAATGGAACTAATCAGTGTCGTTACCATCTCAACGAACTGTAAAAACAGAACTCTTACTCATGTGGGTCCATCAACATACTGCTATAGTTATCAAGATTCTTTAGTGTTTATTCAAACACACTGGACAAATATTATTTTCCCATGTACAGGGAAAGTTGTGAAATTCTCCCACTTTACCGCTGACCGCTCGATTCGTGCTGTACGTTTTCTTCCAAGAATTGTCACTCAGATAAGTGCAGCTATCGAGTTTCCGTTTACCTTTCCGGTAATCCTGTTTCATTCTGCCTGCTCCGTCCACATGCATTATCATTAGAAAACACCTGCTTTTAACTGATGCGTATTCGCGTCTTACCCTCAAGGTCACAGCAAACAGCACTGAACTTAATGAATAACACAGTATTGAAAAGAAAACAGACGAATCAACTCACGCATGCGCACTAATCATCCACTTATCTGCTTACATCGTACTTTGTTTGTTCTGAATCCTGTTATACTTATGTAAGGTCTACGTAATGCTTACAAGAAAAACAGATTTACACGGTCAGTATCTAGGCATAAGGAGTATTGTATAAAGAAAAGCATAACACTCACCACTGACCAGGACGCGAACGAACGTGCTGTTTTGAAGCTGATCCTGTCTTGTGACCTCACATTGGTACTTCCCTTCATCTGATTTTCTTGCACTTTGTATCTGTAGCTGCAATGTGTTGTTGGCGACTTTTCGAGACTTGATATCTCTTAGACTGCCAACTTTTTTCCATTTTAGTTCAAAATTTGACCCAGAATCTTCGCCAAATACCGTACAATTTATTTGTAGATTTTGTCCCTTTCCTATAATCCTTTGTTTGGCGAATGTCACAAGATGAACTTCGCCTTAAAAAAATGTCAAAAATTAGAACATATTGATATTTTTTTACAAAACACGAACAAGAATTGCTAGTTGGTCCTGATAAAGTCACTCTGTCTGCGGAATCCCTTTCTGATCGACCACATTTCACACTTTGTGAATACCTCACTCTCTTCCAAACACGTTGTGAAATATTATCCACGAAAACCAAACCACAAAGTCGCTTTTGTGCGCAACCGACAATTATAACCATATTTCTTGGAAATGTACTTTTGCGGATTGTTGTTCTTCATCCCTGGTTAAAATAATGTGAACGCCCAAATTTATAGTCTGCTGCTTATTTCTTTTTCCCGAAAAAAACCCTTTGTTCTTTGTTCCTCAATAAATCTATTGAAAAATAATACTGACTAGAAACATTGCATAATGACATCAATGTGAGCGGACGAAAAATTTCCTTGGCCGTAGCACTAATCTTTCGTATTTCTCATAACATAAGATTTACATATTATGTACTCTGTTCAGACTTCCCATTTTAGCAAGTTGAATATCGTTCTAGATCAAAACGCAAAAAAAAAAAAAAAAACCCACCAACTTTGGACCTAAATTTAATGGCGCATGGAGATGATAACTTTCGCTTGAACCATTTAAGAAAAATTGATTTCTTTTGTCATAAAAATAAAAATAAATTTTACGCGACTTACCTTTTACTTCAAACAGCAAGAAAACTAGCACCAGCACTAATACTTCAAGAACAGAAAACCTTTTCATACTAACTTCTCTTGTGGTAGACGTACTCTTTCAGGATTTATTCCTGCTTCTTCTAAAGCGAAATCGGTTGACTAATGCTGTGTTCAGATCTGTTAAGAGCTAAGCAGTTCTGTGCAGGTAGTTTTATGATCAATAAGAGATTTCCTAGAAATTCTTTCCGAGTCTCAGGTACCAAATGAATATCATGTGATGTGGATTTTGTTTTTAAAACAAATGCCTTTACGAGTTTCCTCGTACCTTCAAACCAACAAATCACTTCCGGTTTTCTTGGAAATATCGACACTCGGACAACAGTTTCGGCTGTATAGTAATATCTTCTGATAAGACATCACATCACAGACTCAACTTGAAATCAAATCCCCCACCAGTATAAAAAGGCAATACAATCTGGTCATTTTTGATTATGATGTCAAATTCTAAAAATACCGAGAACACAAGGAAAAGTTAAGTGGAGTTCGAGTTCCTTTGGAAGCACTTCCGGTACGAAACTCGAATGTTTCACAAGTTCAGTTGAAGTTTCTAAAAATAAAGAACCTAGAAAACCCCCAAAACTTTTCCGAAGAAGGTCATTCAAGCAATAAGGTTTTACTTTTCTTGATAGCTAAGGTACTTTTTACATCTTCTATTCTGCCTTCAAGCATAAAAATCAGTCATAACCCATGGTGTTTGATACCTATTCACACAAACCAGGAAGTTGAAGATGTCAAGCAGAAAATAGCACAATAAATGAATGACACTATCAGGAATAAATACACTTAAAATCTATCAACAGAAATAGACAAACAGACAGTCAGATAGATAGACAGAAGGACAGACAGAGACAAACATATATTTAGACAGAGAGACAGATGGATGGAGAGACAGACAGACAGTTCCATAGTCTAAAACTTGGCAAGCATCAAACAACAAAACACAAAATTTCCATATTTTAAAATTTCGAGATGTTCTTGCAAATATTACATGTTTAACATTAGGGAATTTTTGAGGGGGTCCACATTGGGGGTCCAGCGATTGGAGATTCAGGAGAAAATACTAATGTAGTGGCTGTAAATATGTTGATGATATATGCACACACTGAGTATCTTTTTTAATAAATAGAGGATATTACATGGGCGCGCGGAGATACGAAATTTATCTTCGAGTGTTGAAAAGATCTCTTACGAGGGAGCGAAGCAAATGAATGAGAGATTTTTAACACGAGAAGATAAATTTCGTATCTCCAAGCGCCCATGTAATATTCTGTTTATTATATAATTATTCATAAAATCAACTTAATAAGCTTTTTATTATTATAAAACGTTTTTATTCATAAACTAATAGATTAAATACACATGGTAACGATATTTTCACATGTGAAAATAACGTTATTTTCACATGTGAAAATATCAGTTTTTCGAAAAGGAGAAATATAGGTATTTTATAGATTTATTATATGATAAAATCTATTACTAAAAAGTAATAATATTATGTGAAAAGTTCCAACCCTTCTCCTGCTCTGAGCAAACATAGCATCACCAATGCAGTAGTTATTAAAGGAGGTTTAGAGGTCATAAATGATGATTAGACTGGCATATTATAAAACAAGAGTATTTTCCATAAACAAAACAGTGTATGAACATCAATCATTATGTCCTGACTTTTGTTGTTCTTCTTGTCTTCTTCTCCTCTTGTAGACCATAGTTCTTATTCCATACCAGATTTTCCAGATTATGTAGGACCTCAGCCATCCAGGCAGAATGTTGTAGAACACCCATGCCTGCAAGTTGTTACAAACAGGACAATTACGAGGGGTACCAATGTCTTTTATCTGTCACAACTGAATATGTTGCAAATTCAAAACCTTCTTGTGTCGTTTTTCAGAATTTGACCCTCAGTAACAGGTCCTAGCTGTCGGTAATTCATATGAGTGGTATGTGCTTCATTGCTATAGTTCATGGCTCTCCTATTGCCATTTCAAGGTGATGTCCCTTGCCAGAATTTACCCCCGGTGGGGGGGTACTCCCCTATATTCGCTATACGGGTACATGCCGTCAGACAGGGTATGGTTTTCAGCGTTTCTACTCTGGAACAGGGTATATATAATCGCACTCGCTCTGGAACAGGGTTTTCAGCAATCTTGCTCTGGAACAGGGTATGAATTTCAGCAATTTTTTTACTCTGAACAGGATCAGGGTTCACAGGGCTCAGCGGCACATTCCTAACCTAAACGGGCAAGAGTACCCCCCTGGGAATTTACCCCTAAAAGGGCCTCATCAATGATTCAAAAATTCACAGCTTCAACAATACATTACGAACACTTTTCAATTCCAAGAACATTCAATGGAACATATGAACATTCTAACCTTCAGCAACAGAGTTCAAAACTGTAGTTTTCTACCTACTTGCAGTGAATGACTCCAGTATCCACAAGTCCTTGGTTCCACTCCAACAGTTCCAAGGGCTTGATTGACAAAGTTATCACCAGTGGGGACCAAAGCACTGGTTGGCATGTTTTTTGTCATGTTTGTTGATACAAACATTGGCATTACACACTACAAAATATCAAAAAGATCAAAAAGTTCAAAAGTGTCAAAAGGATAAATGGATTACTGATGACAAAAAATTCAATAATCACTAAGTCTTAGTCTAGTTCTTAATAAATTAATGTGTTATTAGAGTAAAATGGTGTGATATGTTAGTGTGGTTTAATGGACATGTTCCAATTACTGGGGTGCCTGATCCATTCTTGTACTTGTTGGTAGGTTGTTGGTAGGTTGTTGGTAGGTTGTTGGTAGGTTGTTGGTAGGTTGTTGGTAGGTTGTTGATAGGTTGTCGATAGCAACATACCTTCTTATTTATCATACTTATATAATTTTATACTAACTTGAACAGTGATTCCTTTTGAAGAGTATTCTGTGTTTAAGCTTCTACTGAAAAAATCCACAAATGCCTAAATAGAAGAAAGAAAATATTCTTGCATGTCAGAGTGCATGTGATGTCATATCCACCATGTTGGATGACTTGAATAAAAGATTTAGTCTTGGTCTCTTTTGTCATATCAACCAACATGGCGACCATATCTTTTGTCCTTGTACATGTGACATCATAGCCACCATGTTGGATGACTTGAACAAAAGATTTGATTTTGGTCTCTTTTGTTATGTCAACCAACATGGTGGCCATGTCTTTTGTCCTTGTACATGTGACATCATAGCCACCATGTTGGTTGACTTGAACAAAAGATTTGATCTTGGTGCCTTTTGTCATATCAACCAAAATGGTGGCCATGTCTTTTGTCCTTGATTAACAATAAATGTTACAGCTATAGTACTGATTATTCAATAGTAACCTTGGTGGCAGAGTAAGTTGCTATCAGCGGCATTGGCATACTGCCAGCAACAGATGATACATTGATGACAAGACCCTTTTTCCTTTAAACAAAAATAAATATGTATCAGTCAGTAATGGTGGGGAGGGGGGAGGGGTGGGGGATGTTTTACCTATCTACATCCAACCTCCCTGCACTTTACATTCATTTCCATACAATCTCTTGTTTCAGAGAAATCTGATGCTTTTCTATTATTTATACATGTAAATCAAGTATTTTCAAAAAGCAATGAAAAAGATATATTTTTTACCTGGAGACCATGCCTGGAAGAATGATATGCATCATCTGATAAAGAACAATAATCAAACAAATTACAGTTTAACAGTTTGAAAAATTACATAATTATACAAGTGAAAAATAATAAAATGAATGAATGAATGAACACTTTTATTTAAACAGGGTAATCCCTTCAGTTACATGGAATGTATAACTGCTATCAATAGGAGCCCTAATAAATATAAGATAATAAATAATTTAGGTTAAAAGCTAAAATATGAAGCTATAGTAATAAAATCCAAAGTAGGTTAATAAGATCTAAAATATGATACTAAAATATAATACTAAGGCCGAGGTTAGACGTCGACCCCACATGCCCCGAATCCAACGCAAACGAGCAAATGCTAACAAAAATCATATTACCATGACAACTGACAGCACATTAACGTTAAGCATCTTCAGATCATCCTGAAAAAAGGTTAAAATTTAGGTTAGTTTAAAAGAGTGAAGGCCTACCAACTAGATTTTTATTTAAAAAAATAGGTAACCTGATAATGGGAGGTGTCTATTAAGACATGCACGACAGTATGTTTCAGTAGAAGTTTATTATAGTAAAATGGGATAATATTTCCATATAAATATAATATCAATAATAAATATATATTATTATTATATAATTACCAATGAAATATCTATTTTTCTCTATTTCGAAAAATTGATATCTTCACACGTGAAAATAACATGTTATTTTCACGTGTGAAAATAACACCATTGCGATGGCTATTCAAAAATACACGGAAAGAATTGCCCGAAAAAGCCAAAACATATTTCATTGATAATTATATAATAAACAGAATATTACATGGCCGCTTGGAGATACGAAATTTATCTTCTCGTGTTGAAAATCTCTTTTCAACACTCGAAGATAAAATTCGTATCTCCGCGCGCCCATGTAATATCCTCTATATCTCTAACCTGCACTGATGACATAAGGAAGAAGTCAGGACATGAATCTCCAACTCCAACATTGTTGACTTGAAGAAAATAAGGAAGGAATAAAATTTATTTATTTATTTAATATTAATATAACTTTATCCATAACAATTATCTAAGAAGAATTAATTTCTTTAAATCAAGAATGTTATATTGTTGATGTTAGGTAATGATATAACTAACTGCCATGTGTTGATCAACATTTGCCCGTAAAGTATATGATTTCCTTCTCGATAATTACACTAGTCTTACAGTAATTCACTGAAAAATGAAATGAATTTCGCTGTTTTATCATCACCCTTTGATTGTTGTTTTCTTTTTTACCCTTACCGACCATGCTCCCCAGGATTTACTCCCTTAGTGTCGTTAGTTCTCTATTGTGTGTCAAGGGTCCAGTTTTCCCTTGCCAATAAGATCAACATTTCTAAATTAAAGTTGGATTCTTTGAATTAAGAGCTCCACTCTATGAAACCCTCTTTTGACCTTGTATTAACTAATTACTTACCAAGGATTCCTATTTCAAGATCCTTTAGTTTCTCCTCCAGACCTTCATAAATTTCTGGTCCGCCACTGAAGTCCATCACAATAATTTTAGTATTGACATTGTAAAGAGACCCTGAAAAACAACCACAATAATATACTGAAGATATTTCTCTGAAAAATGTGTAACTTAATTAGTTAGTGTATAATTTATGTACTCACTTATTTCTTGGTCCACATTTTTTAGTTTTTCCATGTTTCTGCTTATAAGGACGATATTGATCCCTTGTTTTGCTAACTAGAACAACAGTTACACAACATTTAGTGCTCACAAACGGATGGATGGGTGGGTGGATGGGTAGAGAAAGTTATGGATGGATAGTTGGATGGGAGGGTGGATGGATGGAAGGTTGGATGGATGGGAAGAGAGAAAGGGATGAGTGGATGGATGGTTGAGTGGATGAATGGGTGGGTGGATGGGTGG
>NW_022261518.1:69738-88151 GCF_009602425.1 Actinia tenebrosa | reverse complement strand
CTGACAATCTACCAACACCCTACTGACAACCTTCCAACACCCTACTGACAATCTACCAACACCCTACTGACAACCTTCCAACACCCTACTGACAACCTACCAACACCCTACTGACAATCTACTAATTGCAACAACCTAGTGACCACCTATTGACCTTTAGTTATCCACTACCCAGAATATCCCTCAGTCTTAGCTTGGATAATTTAACCTTTCCAACATTACCCCCCCCCCCCACCCCCCACAATTTGCAGAATTTCTTAAACCCTTGCTCCTATGTATTGTACCTTGTCTCTTAATAGCTGTGCATGGTTTTTCTTCGCAACTTGTAGTTTCTTCAGTTCTGTTTTCAAGTTACTCAGTTTTTTCTCATATTCCTCTTTGATGTGTTTGGCTTGTTTAGCTGCTTCAGAGTCTTGGTCTTTTATATTCCTTAAAACCTGATCTCTTTCTACTTCAGTTTCTTTGATTTTGTGGGTCAAGAGTGACAGTTTTTCTTCATATTGTGTCTTCATGATGAGCATGCGCTGATGGCTGGCTTCTAGTTCTTCTACTAATTTCTCTTTTATTTCAATTTCAGTCGTTAATTCAGCCAATTCCTCTACAACTTGTGCACCTATAACATAAAACAAAAACAAATGAAAAATTGAACAAATATATGAATGGATGTATGGGTGATGAGATAAGATGGGATGGATGGATTGACAGATGACTGATACAAAGATCGATGGATAAATGAATGGATGGATGCATGAGGTTGGATGGCATGGGATGGAATGAAGGAATGGCTGATATATGGATGGATGGGATGAATGAGATTGGATAGATAAAAGAGATTTGTTTTTCAATCCAAACTAAAGACTTCTTACCAGCTTCAGAGTCTTCATTCTCTTCAGATGAAGAGGACTCATCACCACTACCATCCTTTCCTTTTTCTTCACTATCATCATTATCATCATTATCATCAACATCTTCCTCCTCTTCTTCATCGTCATCCTGAATAAAATAAAAGTTGTCTATCAAAACCTGATCCACTTGCTGTGCTTTACTGTTGTAAAGTATGAAAATYAATCTACCTCCTTCACCCCTCACCTACTATTGGGCCCTATTTACATGCTCTTGGGATGACCCTAACACTGTCTTTGATGTCACCCAGGGAAGGAGATCGAAAGACTTATTCAAAAAACTCAGGTCACCCTATTTCATGTAAATGAGATTTAACTGACCATCTTTCAATTAAAATAAATAGGATCTAGCGGTAGGATGCATGTCTTACCTCCTCATCACCTGATGATAACTCATCATCACTGCTATTCTCTTTAGTCTCTTCATTTTCTTCCTTAGTACTATTGGAGGATTTTCTTAGTTTCTAATGTTCAAAAATAAGGCATTCAGTACATTGCTATATTATAATCAACTGATTATACCACTCCCTTGAGCATTATTTCTTCATTAGAGGGGAGGGGAGGGGATCTCAAAATTTATAGAACTGAGTAAAACAGAACAAGAGAGGAAAGAAATGAAAAAAATATTGAGCCTACTAGAGTAATTAAAATTAATAACATTATTAATAGATAGGAATTAAAGTCAGTGCAATCACAGATGTGCCAAGCTTATTATCATTAATAATTCAAGTCTGTTATTATAAGGTAAAATAAGGATTGTTTGGGTTGGACTTGATCTTCAGAAAAATGACTAATAGAAATAATATACTTTCCTACAAATGTATAAAAATAACTAGAATTCTCAAAAAAAATCCATTTTAATTTATGCTATTAGTCCTGCTCTTGATGATCCTCTATAGACAAGAAAGAAAAATAAATTTAAAATATATCTTAGCAAGTGAGAAAACAAGATGTCAAGCAAACTCTATTCACATGTAGCATCCTCAAGAATTGAATCTGCAACCAAACTGTAGGTCTTACAGTGGTGAAAGGTGAAAGTATTACCACTATGACACCCTTGCAACCATTTGTCATGATTGTTGTTGCTTTACTACCTGACACACAGCACAATTAACAATGCTTGTATTAATCATATAAAAATATACAGTCAGTGATTGTAAATCTAAAAGAAATGGTCAGATTTTAAAATTTTAATTAAAATTAGCAGACTATTAACGGAAAACAAAAAAAATCTAGAGCATGATGATTAAATCAAGATAAATTAAAGCACGCCTGAAGCAAAAATAATCAAGAAAAAAACATGATTCTATCTCACTAGGAGTCCATGGGAGTGCACGTTCAATATTCCTATTTAAAACTTTTCCTCCTCATTCATTTTTTAAAGGCTTGTCTAGATCTGCAGGCAGTATTATCATTAAGCCTATTCAAATATATCCGATGTACACCTGTCTGTCTGCTAGATATGAACAGAGAGAGCTAAGAATGGATATGAGATATATATCAGGCTGACAATATTCAAGGAACTAAAAAAATAAATCATGCACATACTAGATACAAATGATAAAATACACTGGTTGAGAGAATGCAGAAGATAAAGCTTTTAGGCAGCACCAATCATTTCATAAGCTGAAAAATCAATACATTTTGTCTGATTGGTAATGAATTCATGAAAGTACCTCTCTCACCTGAAGATTTAGGAATAAGATTTAAAACCTTTTAAGAATGTTTTGAAGGAAAGCAATTAAATACTCACTTAGTTTTGTGGTAAATATGTAATGATAAGGTTTGTTTTTGATTACATAAAATGTAAACAGTTTTTTAAATCCACCAAAAATCCATGAACATTATAATTTGTAAGTTACTAAAAAATTACTTCAACATAAAATATTTTTCTGGAAATAATAAACTATATTATGATCATAAAATAAAATAAATATTATTTTTTAGACAGATTGAAGTCATATGTATTTATACTGCCAGGGTGAAATCTGCCGATTTACCTTGAACTTCAGTCTTAAATAACATTATATACCATGAAAACATTCTATTTGTTGAGTGCTGCCTACAGGAAATATCTATATGTAAATCCTGTGAACTACAGCAGATGGCCTGAATTAAACTGCACCTCCAATCAGAAGCCAGGAAAAGATTCTTACATAGCTTTAGAGGTTACCAATTAAAATCCAATAGATTTCCTTATAAAACAATTAAACCAATAGGAGATCACCAAGGCACATTAATTAGAAAGAATCAACCAATAGTAGGAAAAAGAAATCTAGAACAATAAGGAAGGGCCAATCAGGATCAAGGAACAATTGACCAATAGTGGCAAATCATATAATAAAATTAATGTCTCCCATGGATTTCATCTCCACTAAGCTACATCACCATGGCAACAATGCTCCAATTTATTACCAGAAATAAGAAATTAGACCAAGCCATCGACAGGAATAAAATAAAGAGGAAACAAGCTAGACATTACGTGTGGGAGAAGTCAAATGATATACAAATAATGTGGGATTTAGTGAGAGAAATCTCAAATCACTAGAGACATCTGTCAAAAATATTATAAGCTACATGGACACTAAGAAGATAATACTTAAAGCAAGAGTATTTGCAGGAGTCAATAGGATAAAATAATCATCATTATTGTTAATTGGTTTGATATAAAATCTCGAAATAATAGAATGACAAGGAATAAAAAGAAAAGAAGAGTTAGATTTGAAGGGRAAAAATGCAAGCACAACTAAGAAAAGATGTTATCTAAACAAACATGCATGGTGATGGACAGAAAAAGGAAAAATTCCACACAATTAAGTAAAACACAAGAACAATAATTATTGAAGGAAGAATGACATCATGAGTACATAAGACAGAGTGAGTCCAGCCAATAGGGAAGAACATGGTATTGGGCAGCAAACAGCCTACACACATTAGTCATGATATCAGTACACATTAGACCCTGAAATCATGAATATATATCAAGAGAGTGTGCATCCAGCCAATAGTAGTAGACATCAGTTGTGATATATGAATGTTATTGGATAGGAGAATACATTAGTAAGACCAACACTGGTAAATATATTGAGCAGCTGCTTATTGTAATTATTACCAGACACAACGAGACACAACTGGCAGCTGTGATGTGAATAGGAAATGTATTGTCCAACATTATCAGGATCAAAATAGATTGAATGAATCAATATGAATATAAATCCAATCATTTGACACTATAGACAAGAAATGTGGTTAACCAGACAGAAAACTAGTGCTTCTCATAAGAAATGGTGTTTTAGTGAGAAAATCAAGTAGACAGAGAAACAGAATATGCAAATACCTTGCAGGACATTAAAAATAGATGGCAGAGAAAGGAATAATAATGAACAATGAAAGAAGGGGATTTATTTCAGGAAATTATGCTCAGTTATTGGCTTTAACTAGTCATAATAATGTCTCATGAACCAATTAGAGAGCATTCCAGGTTTGAATATGAAGGGCTAAATTAAAAATACCAAATCACCTAGTGGATTATTTTTAGAAACCTTATTCATAAGTAAATAGAAACATTACAGTTGAAATCCTTATTTGCTTAGGACTTTGATCTTCATGTTTGGAATGAACCATTCAAGGCTTTTATTAAGGATTAAATAGAATGAAGAATATAAATAAAATAAGAATGAATTAAGGACAATTGTTTTGATTAAAAAGTGGATGAAACAAGAAGAGAATGAGAATAAAAAGTAAAAGAAAAATGGAGTAAAATTGAAAGAGAGAAATGATTAAAGTGAAAAACGAAATGAAACTAGAAAAATGAATGAATGAATAAAAGAGAAAGAATAATTAATTGAAAGAGAGGAATTTAGAGTAAATGGTGAATAAAGAAAAATGAATGAATAAATGGAAGTGAAAGAATGAATGGAATGAATGAATTTGGTAGTATTTTGCAGGCAAGTTTGTAGCAAGTCAGAGAAGAGAACAAGAAGTGAGGTTTTACATTTTTTATTATGAAAAGTCAAGATTTTCCTTTCTGATGAGTTGACTTCACTATTCTCTTGGATTTATAAATTAAGTTAATTCAGAGTTTAATAGGAGAAAATGACTTTATTATTTTAGGAGTCAGCAAATTAAAGGAAGAAAGGCTTGGTATTTATTAACTGCGTGATGTTT
Organism: Actinia tenebrosa; assembly: GCF_009602425.1. The sequence goes on along the minus strand of NW_022261518.1, from coordinate 83,082 downwards.
TTAAACATTATTTGTTTATCTTTCTTCAAGTCATTTTTCAGTCTGTTTCATTAACTTTTATCTCATTCAGAATTTCTTCTTCAAAGGCAAATTTAAAAACCTAATTTATTTAGCAAATCTTTTAATTGAACTTGATTTTTACTGTTGTTTGCATCTAGGCACAAACACTAGACATTACAAGCTGTTCTAGCTGGCTCCTGAAACTTGTACATTAGTCTACAGCTAAAATGTCGACGTAAAATAAGACTGGTGGTCTCCTTTGAAATCAATAAACATTTAAGTTTTTAGCCAACCAACATACAAGTTTCAGTAGCCAGCAGTTAGAACATGTTTTAATTTGTGGTGTTTGCACCTACATGCAAGCAATGATAGCTTTTTTTGCAGAGGGCTCAGTCTTATGCTATGCCATCTGCAAAGGAGATTACTAATGAGCTAATACTAATTTAATGATTTATTTATGTTTATTATTGTTATCAATTGATTAATCTACTATAAATTCTGACTGAAATTATTCAACATTGCCCTAATTAAGTTTAATTTTCCTGTGGATTCTATAGACAAAATACCAAAAATAACCTACAAATAATTGATAATTATTGCAAGAGCAGCACCAGTGCTGTGACGTGTTTCTAGTCACCAGGACTAAGAATGCAGAATTATTATAATCATAATAACTAAAAAACTACTTTTTTTCTTAAAATAAATAAACCAAATTAGCAATGAATGTATATACACTTTTAGTTCAAAACAACCAGTGTCTTATTAACTAAATTTTCATTGGGATAAATAAAACATGTTAAATTTAAATAACATTTATCCATGGATTGGAATATTGTAAAGATTTGGCCAGCATTAATAATAATTACTGTGGCGTATCCATCTTATCTGGTCTAGTGTAATTTGACAGCACTGTACTATATACAGTCTTCATCCCAGTTTTTTAAAATAACTTTTTTACTTTTTCATTTAAAATGATTGGAAATGTCATTACACCAGTCAAACGATCAAACTTAGTTTTACATCTTTTAAATGCATCAATATATATTTATAGTAATTATATTTTATGTAGCAGTTGTAGTTTAGTTCTACCAGTAGTTTTGAATGGTTAAGATGACAATCTTTTGTTTGGTTATAAGATCAGTAGATGTAAGAAAAATGAATAGAGAAGAAACATAACCCAGAAAAAAAGTCCTCAATTAAGACAAAGAAAGAAAAGGAAAATAGACATCCACAAGGGTAGGCATCAACAGATATAAGAACCCAATAAAGGTAATACTCATCAGTTAATACCAGCCACGCTATCACCTATCAACCTACTTCTGTCATCTAACAGCCCTTTACACTAATATGGTACTATGGTATAAATATGGTAATTGCGATGGTCAGCCATTTAATAACCAGCTGAGTTGATCTGGAAAACTAAGATGTGTAATACTTAATGATAGAAGTAAAATCACTTCAGCAACTATTGATCAGATCAGTGTGAGTAAGTGAAATATCCTTGTTTTGAGAGTACATATCTCTTGCAAGTACACTTCATTTGTTGATGGAAGAAGGATTATAACAAGATTTAGAGACAGCAACAGAGGATCGCAGTCAACTCAGCTGGAAGAATATACTCTATTTTGTGCTTGCTATACTGTGCTATAATGCAGTTAATAATAGATGCTATACTCATAGGACATTTCTACATACCTCTTAGCAAATCAAAAATACTTGTTCTTGCTATGTTTGGATATCTATGGTATGCATTATAGATAATAAATATAGGAAGATATGTAGAACCATAGGAACAAGACACTATACAAATGCTAACCAGTTAAATCTTGACTTCAAATATAGGCCTAAAAAGTCCTGGTGCTTTGTACATGGGATCGTCAGGTTCTAATGAGTGTCTTGACTGTTCCATTTCTTGTGCGCTACTCAGGACAAACGCCATTGAGTCTAGTAGTGAATCCAAGTCTTCTTGAAGCTGGGCTTTTCTCAGCTCGATACTCTTGGCAGTAACTTCGTCATTCTGTTGCATCAACGCAGGCATTGGTGAGTCCAAGTAAAGGTTTCTTCTGACTTGTGCCCTCTTGTTTTGTTTATAGAATTCTGTATCAGATGATATGCCTGCAGCATATTCCCCATCTGTCAAGGGCGTGTCACTCTCATCATTCCTGTGTGAGTACCATTCAGTGTCGGACATGATATCCAGAGCAGGATTCCTCAAGTGCCTCAATGATGACTGATTTCTGAGTTTTTGCTTACTTTTAGTTAAATCTACATTGTTATTTTCATCTCTGTCTGCTATATCCTGCTGCGAGCAGTTAATATCACTCATTGAACTATAATCAGAGATCTTACTAGACAGACTACAAGATGAATGAATCTTACTCAAGTCTTTCTGGCATTTAAAGCATTGAGTAGGACTCACATCAAAGTCTTCACTAGCACTAGTATCTAAGAATGAATCTACACTTCTAGACCTCCTCTTAAACCCACTAGAACGGCGGTCTTCTGTTGCATATACACTATTGGTCTTGACTTTTCTCCTTAACACTACAGTAGTACCCTGTATTACAGTAGTGTTTAGTTGTGTATCAGGGTTATCAGTGTTAGTTGCTACACTCCTTTCCTTTGGAGTGTGATCTTTGACCGGGTGAGAGACTATTGCAGCCTTGGGTTTCTGTCGTTTTATGACCACACTAGATTTGGGTAATCCTGGAGGTACTTTGGGTAGATGAGTTGGAGGTGTGTTGCGCATACCATGATGGGGCCTGTAGTTAATACTCTCGGCATCACAGCTAGACCTAGAACGAGGAGTGTTTCTACGACCTGTGTCTATCTTAGATGGTATATCTACCATATTCCAAGGTAGTTTTGGTGATACTAGCTTCATTCTACCATTGTTACCTTGGATTAGAGCTGACCTGGCCTTAGCTCTCATACCCCTATCACAATTACCCATATCGTTACTATTGCGAGGCTTAATAGGCTTGACACACCTCATGCGAGATACATTATTTGATCGCAATACCACCTGTGCTTTTTGTTTCTGCTTTGCAAGATCAGACTTGGCCAACTCTAAGATGGTAGTGCTAGAATCTGTTGACACTGCATGTCCTGTCCTTGACTTCAAGTAATTATTTCTTGTTATTGCTGTAGCCATCACCTCACTCTGGGTTAGTTTATTCCTATAAGATAGCCATGGTATGAACAAACATTACATTATACACTAAACAGTGACATAATGGGCAACATATTGTATTACCAATCCTGCATTTTGATTGGCTGTGCTACCATAGATATATTGGTCAATCAGTGATTGCTTGATAAAAGAAATAACACAAACCCAAACAAAGGAATAAATAATCTGCTTTGTGTTTACATTGACCTGTGAGAATGTGAGCTCTATTTTCTTGTGCTAATGACTCATTTGTATTGCATATCTAATATCAATTAAGTCACAACAGGAACTTTCAGACATAAGTAAGTATAATGTGAGTATTTAGTCTAGGTTATCCAACATACCTTAGTTCCTCTATTTCCCTTAAGTAATTCTGAATAAGATTTTCTACACCACCATCAACATGAACTGTAAAACATGACAACAAAAGGTAAGGCTGTTATTATCTTGATTAAAATATTGTTTCTTATAATCATCATCACCACCACCATCATCACCACCACTACCATCATCACCATCATCACCACCACTACCATCATCATCATCATCACCACCATCATCATTATCACCACCACCACCATCATCACCATCATCATCATCACCATCATAGTTACTATCACCATTATATTCACCACCATCATTACCACATCATTACTATCATTATCATCACTATCAGTTCTTTTTCCTCTTTACCTCCTTCCAGATCTGCCATAGCTTTAGCCGACATCAGGTCTGTTATTCTATAGGATTGTGAGTCAACAGTAGATGACAATGCTTTGATACGCATCCTCAATCTAGTAAAAGTAAAGATGAATCACAATTATTATAGAATATAATGTTATCATTAGACTGAAGACAGAACAAAATGTATGCACTTGGAAAGGTACCCTGGATCAGACTGTGAGAAACTATGACAAAATGCAGGGCTAAATATAATCACCAGTAATAATTGGGCAATGTCTGGTGAGAATTGGAATTGATTTGCTGGTCATTTTGACCATTAACGTATGACCAAGCTAAAACTAATTTGGTCCATGGTCATGAATATGACAACTGAATGTTCTTTATTTTAAGTCCTAAATGCACACACACACACCATGATAATATTGATGACGATGATGATGATTGTCTCAGTGAGGGTGATGGTGAAAGTTATGGTCAGCCAGGTCATGATGATGATGACTGATGGTGATGACGATGACTGATGGTGATGAGTGTGGTAGTAATGGTGATGAGTGATTATGATAATGATGATGATTATGATAATGATGGTGACAGTGGGACTGATGTTGGTAATGACAATAATGGTGATGCATTATATTTTCATTCGTACTTTTCATTTTCACTTTTTAACAAATCATTTTCCAGCGTCACGTCTGATTCTCCTTCCATATTTGACACTCTCTTTCCCTGCCTGAACTCTACCAGTTCCATGGTTAGCTTCTGTATCTCTGCCCTCAACATGGATATTTGTTTACTGGCCTTGTCTTGATTAACAACAACCTGAGAAAAGAAAGAATCACATTACAAATCATTCATGCACAAAAAATATTACTTAATTTATCAAACGCTGAAACAACCTCTGAGCTGATCTAATTCAGTATCAAAATAACTTGAGTTAATGATGTTGCCTTATGCCTATGATGAATGTAAAGGCATGCTCTGCGTTGTACATTCCAGCAATATTTATCCTCATTTCTTGTAGCCCATATCCTGTACCATTCTGTTGTCTCTGATTGGAAGCCTATCAAACAAAATAGTACTTGTAGTCGCTTACCTTATTTTTGATATTCCTTGCTCTGTTGGCATACTTCAAAGTATTTAAAGTCTCCATAAAGTCCCTATCAGATGGTGATATACATGCTATCATAAGGGTACAGCTGTTACCCCCTAGTGAGTCTTGCAGTAGTCTTGTTAGTTTAGAGTCCCGATATGGTACGTGTATTCCTCTTTTTGTAACATCACCAAGTGCGCTTATCACATTTCCCAATGCAAGCTAGAATACAAGCAATAATATAAACATACAAAAATATTTCAACACAGTATCTACAGTATCATATAATAATAAAACTGCATCAAAGGAAATGTTCATCGTTCCTTTGCCAAAGTGCCGTTCAATAGAAATGCTCCATTTACTTACCAGTCCACAATTAATTGATATACCCTCTTTAGCTCTGTCACCTGTTGCACCCGTTCTCTTTAATCTCTCAGATCCAGCCAAATCAACAAAGTTAAACTTTGCACTCAGCATTTCATATTCATAGTTACTATTTGAACCTTTGTCACCTTCTGAAGTCTAAAACAAAAAGAAAAAAGAAAAACTTCATCAACTTTATGTTGAATAAGTCAGCACTTCATACTTCTCCATCACTCTATGACTTCACCCATCCTCGAACCAGAGTATAGATGGATGTAATGAATGTATGATCAGTTAATTTGTTTTGGTTGGTCATTATATAACACTAACCAGAAATCTATGATTGGAAAGGCCAATAAAGCAATGTGAAATACAAGTTACACTACAATGGCAGTAAATAAACATGTGTCCACCTACGCTTGTATAAGCAAATAATTTATTTTTCATTCGCAAGTCAATTGGAGGGGATCTTTGTGACTTATGGTACAAGCTGTGATTACAGTTAGTACTGTACAATGTCATAGCCCATCACAAGAACCATTAGCAGGGCTAAAACTAATGGCCGGTCATCAGATAAGTTCCAAAATTGAAAATTGTCTAATCAAATCTTTGCCTTTCCATTTTGACCAGTTTAACATTGATTCAGAAATAAGGTATGACTGTGCTAAAAATAATTTGGTCGATCATTACTTTTAGCCCTGCAATAATAAGGAAAACCTGAACCAGCCAATTGCCAATTAGAATCAACTATTTCTCTAGGGTTCTGCAATATAGGAAGATGAATAATGCAAATAAATTCTTAAAAATCAATGTAATTACCCTGACAACTCGTTGCTGCTTGATTTGTATAGTAAAGATGGCATGTGATCTGGACGAGTGTGTATTCATGTTGGTACTTGCTGTTGTTCTTAGTAATGCACCTTGTTGTAGACAGTTTAAGGTCTGCAAAACACAATCCAATGTAAATAACCTTTCAAAACACATGATGAATATGGGATTCCTGTGGTGAGATAATTCCACAGGTGGCCCATCTGTAAATACTTACATCTAAAGCAGATTTGACATTCTTCATTGTCACTCCCATACAGTAAATCAGTCCATTAGGGTCTTCATGAATCTTGACATGATTTGCTTTTCTGCCCTAAAACATGGTCAAAAAAAACAAAAAAAAATAATTGAGCTTCGCATATTTATTGCAAGTTAATACCACTTCTAGACCTTCTTAGCTTGAGTATACTATAACACATTTTCCTATTTTAAAGCAATGTCATTTCCTTGAGAATTATTCCTTTGTTAATCGGCATTAACTGAGAAGATATATTTATATCATGGATAAAGCTCAAACAAAGAATCAGCAATATTGCCCAAGTAATAACATATGGACTGAAAATGGCATAAAACGTTACACCTAAGCTGAATGGGTCTTGTTGATTTGAAAACAATGATAATAAACAAGGAAAGAGATCACTTACTCTTCCATCAGCATCAAACAAGTCTATCAAGTCTTCATTATAAAGCTGTGAAAAAAAGTTCTCAAAATTAGTCTTTTAAGCATATATAAATAATTCTTTTAAGCATACAGTTCTTACCGTTAGCCATGATACTAACCTCCATGAACTGTACTGTGACTTTAAAGTCAGGTTGAGGTTCATTCCTTTGCTTTGCTTCTAGTTTTCTCTTTTCTATTCCATTAAATAGATGACCAACAGCTCTAGGGACAATGCCTTCTTCTTCTGGGTCAATATTGACGTCAAATCCTGTACCCATGGTGTATGTCTTACCAGAACCAGTCTAGTAAATAACAATTATTATAATGGCAAATAAATAACCTTATCAAGTACAATACATGAACACAACAAATCCTGCACCTATTGTATATGTCTTGCCAGAACCAGTCAGTATTAAATAATCTTATGATATAGTATAATGGGAGGTGTGGGTGTGATAACAGTAAAGAGCTGATCACCTTACAACAATAGTAAAGTAAAGCTTTTGAAACACATACATGTAAAATATAAGAATCCTAATATATATTCTGTGCATTACTGTATATGGTTTTCTATTAGTGTGACTCTTTTACTGTGTAAAATATAAGACTTAATACCAGAAATGCATGGAGTATATGCATTTCTAATATTAAATTACATTGTTTTTATGATATATATTTAGAGTAGAAAGAAATGAAGGAAAAAAGGAAAAAATTCAATGAAAAAAAAAAAATGATATGAAATAAAATGAAAGATGTGAGATGTATGTGAAAGAAAGATTCAGAATCTCCTATCTTGTGTACCCCCCTTTAGCTTTGCTATTCTACTGGGAATGGATGCTGATATCAAATTGTAAAACAATAACATTAGAAGAAAGGAAGCAAAGGAATGAACCTTAGATTGGTATAAAACAGTCAAGATAAAACACTTTAAATATAACTTCCTGTATTTTGGTATTATCACTAAAAATCTCTAATTATTGTTATGAAGTAAGTTGTTTTTCTTTTAGCTGGCTTCAGAGTCAGCACCTACTGGCATATAATGAATTTACCCTATTTCCATAGTATATAAACATTAATATTACAAGAATAATTACAAACTGCATAAACACACTGACATTACTGTCATTAACTACACACCTTGTCTAACCTTATTTGGCAACATTTATTAAAGTTTTCTAGTGATTAACAGGTACTACTATATACTCTCACCCCCTGCTTATCATATTAATTACAAAATTGATCATAAATTATTTTAGACAAGAACAAAAAATAGAATAGAATAAGAATGCATTATCCAATGGGATTAGTTGCAGAATAGTATTGATAAAACTGATAAAACTTGCATCACCCCATGTTATTGGGATTTCAGTCTAAYGGTGAATATCTTATTCACTCTGATCATCAATCAAGTAAAATAACTCTGACAAACTGAAACGTTGTCTCTCTGTGTTTGGAATTATTCATTAGACTGAAATATTCTCTCTCTTTCTCTGTGGAATTATTCATTAAACGTACAAATACTAAATCTCAATTCTTGGTCATTATCACAATGTACACAAACACTTTTATGTATGCTTGTATATCAATATTCCATGGCCTACATCTGTTGTATTCATAGAATGAAGCAGAATATTATTCAGTTATCAATCGCAATGTCTGGTAAGGATTGATAAGCTTTAAAAATGAATAAAACTGAAACAACATCAACATAAAAAACAACATGCATTTGAATAGAGATCAGTGCCAATATACTGGATATGTGCAGTGTGATATTGCATGCATATACTTGACTAAACTACATAGTTTTGTACAGCATCTGTATCAAATACATTATTAAATTACTGAATCCTAATATATATTCTGTGCATTACTGTATATGGTTTTCTATTAGTGTGACTCTTTTACTGTGTCAGTGGATATTACAGCAAATAACTAAAAATGCCTGTGGCAGTAAAGACATTCTCACTCACTTCTTAAACTAAAAGCATTATCATAGTAAGAAAAACTACTATGTGTTTGTGGTAGCTCACGTTTTAGCAGTAACTTGCTCCATGTAGCTCTAGGATAATGTAGCTAATTTAAGAATTGTACGTGTACATTTTTATGAATAATAATGATTGCCAAAATAAAAAGTATACATTAGATTACAGCCAAGTTTTTATCAGCATATATAATGTACACAGAGTAAAGCACTTATGTCAAACCCCTCTAAAAACTTATTGCTGAAAGGGTCAAGATAAGCTTTATTTCTAGCACAAATAAACAATATTTCCATAACAAGAATTATAAATAAAGCCAATCATTTGAACACAGTAGTATAAGCATACTATACTGTATACTTAACGCAAACACTATTAACATGATAATGACGCTGGAGCTTAAGAATGAACTATGTCAATCGAATGAGATTAGATTTATTTTAAATTTCCAATCTACAGGGACGCATCTTTTAAGAGAAGTAAGAGACGCTTCTGCACATGTAACCTCTAAAAGTAAATGCTACGCTTGGCTTCATAATTTTAAAATCATAAATTATCCGGCCTCATTGATGAAGCTCTTCCTAAAACAAATAAAGTGGTTTTGTAATTAACGATACTAATAATATTAATCTTATACTTTCTGAGTCTGAATGTTGTTAGGGTTACTGAAGTACCTGAATATATTTCCATTTACAAATTTATCATAATTACATTTTGTACAACAATGAAAGATTTAGCTTTTGGAAATATTATTTATAGCATAGTATAGTAAAACATAGGATTATGTGCTGTGTTTGTTGGCAACAATTCAACCATAAAATCTACAGGTCTCTCATGTAGCTTGTAGACAATCTTTTGTGTCTACAATCTTAATATTTCCACTCCAATCAGTAAATAAAATCGTAAATACAATTTGAACACTAGAATACTGCCATAATGTTTTATTTTTCAAAGATTTTAGGAATGAGGTCACTAAATTTACGATTAAAATTAAAAAACATGAATTTTTACAACTTGGTTTTGCAATGGAAAAAGCAAATGACATTTTGCTGTAAATCATTAATCAATTCTATAATTCCCTCGTGTTTGAAACAAGAGACTCTCTTTCTTACCTGTCCATAAGCCAGAACAGTAGCATTATAGCCATCTAAACACCTAAAGAATGAACATATAAAATAATATTCTATAAGCTTGATTTGTGTAAGACATTAAAGAAAACTAGTGTATTTCTATGCGTCACGTATATTGACTTTAGTGAATGTTCTTTGCAATATATATGGAAAAGAAAGCAGATTTTTTTTATAGTGGAAAGAGAGCAGGTAAAATGGTTTTGTGGTATTAGTGAATGAGCAAATGACTAAAAAGGCTTTTACACCGGAGGAGAATTAAACTCCCTCGCAAAAGATGGCGTCCGGACACGAAAGATCATTTGAAAAGCGAAACTAGAAATGACTTACCCATTAACGAGATCCTTTACACATGTATTGTACACTTGGTCTTGTATCGTTTCGACATTAAAAACATGGTCAAAGGTAAAAGCCTTGTCTTTCCCAAGGATTACTTGAGGATGTCCTGGAGTTACTGTTGTACAAACGCGACACATATTGATCTGTTCAGCTGCACTTTGAGGACGAATCCTGTACAAAATAAGAGAAAAAAAATACATGTTCAAAACCGCGAAGAGAATGGAAAAAGCGTCAGTAAGAACTACGGGATATATTTCCACCAGAAGTCAATATTTTGACGTCCAAACAAGAAGAAATAGTAGAGGAACTACAGGTAAAAACGGTTGAATGATTGAAACGACAACAACTTACCTCAAAGCGACTCGAACCGAGGTATCGTCTCCTTTATTCGTCATGTTTAAACACGGCTTTATCCTTGTGCTTTATCTGCTCTATTAAAGTTAGTCAACTAGGTAGTTTGTATTTTGTGCGAGAAGCGGCTTTATATTCCCCTTTCTTCATCGCGGCAAAAACCACATTTCTTTCCAATAAGCTCAGTACTTATCATGAACCTTGCTGTGAAAGAACTTCAACTGTCAGAGGAAGGAAAATATATACATGACAAAGAGTATCGTTGGGATGTCAAAAGGTAGAAGGCCGCTTGTGCTACTAGACTAGGTGCTTGATTTCATCTCTACGATCAATTTTTGTGCGAAGTGTGAATCATTTGAATAACAATCATCAAAATCCAAGATGGCGACGAGTAAAGACGTCATTAACGACATATATGGACTGGCTTAGACTATTAGCCAATCACAGGTGACTATTCCTAGGACTGACCTTGTAAAGGTGATTTTCTGCGAAAAAATGGGAAATTTCGAGTCAAAACAACACCAAACAGTAGCATAGTAACAAACCACAAATTATTCAATTTTATTCACGTCCTCTCCTGTGACATAATGTAATGTAGTAATATTCAAGATTTGTCTTGATATATTACATGACAAACCACTTCTTGTGCGAGAGAGATGTACGCAAAGATACAAAATCACTTCCCTTTGAGAAAAAAATAATATTCAAATTGTCGCTTTTTTTACTTGAATAAATTAGGGATTTCGTTAATTCTAAAGTAAGACTTCGGACTACCCTCATACATCTCACAACGTTTCTATATAATGAACTCTTTGACCATCTTCACCACAAAAAACGCGGGCAAGCTTATTTTAGCATAAATATTCTTCAAAAGCCAAAATAATCGAAGAAAGACGAATTACATAAATATTTAAATACGTCTTGGCTTGGTTTCGTTCAACCATTCAATTACATCGAAGGCAGAGATTCTCACTCCCATAATCGTGAAAGAGATTTCAATTGATACAGATTACAGGATTGACATAACCCATGTAAAACGTAAAGCTCTTTTGACGAATTTTTCGGATTTAAACTGAGATTTTTGCCACTTGCTGAACTGTGTGAGGAAATCTTCCCTTGAATTTTTAATATTTTCTTCGCATTACGTAGGAAATGTATGGTTCAATACTTGGTGTAAACCGTATATAAAGAAAGCAGGCTTATAAAGTATAAATTTTGGCAGACATAGATAACTAGCTAGAGTGAACGAGGATAAGAAAAAAATGCAAAACAACTTGAAAACGAAGATTTAAAATAACACATTTTTAAGGATCCCTTTAGTTATCACTCTGTTAGCGGCGGCAAAGCCGATTTTCTTAACCTTGGCTTTAAGGTTTCAGCTCTAGACTCTCCCATTACCTCCCCCCCAAGAAAGGCTATTGAAACAAAGCGCGGCTTTTTTCTGACATATGCCCAGAGAACAGCTGAGCAAGTGACATGCAATTCACATTATTCCACACTCAGAAATCCTAAAAGAGTAATATTCCGCAAAGGGGTTGAAGTACTTCAGTTGAACCGTCTATATACCGGACGCTGCCAGCAGCAAGTCAATCAATCAATCACAGAGCTCGGCTTATTGCATTTAACATTAGAGTGTTTTGTGAGGGTTCTTCAAAAAAACACGTACACTGATGCGTGTGGCAAAATGTCAAAATCTGGATAAAGCAGAGGACTGTTTTTTATTGCGAGCTTGGCAATATTTAATATCATCTATGTACGTTTTTTAAAAATTGTTCAGAAGAAACAACAGAATGAATTAGAGTCGAAACTAAAGCCGTGAATTGAACACGTGAAGGAAGGGGAAAAGAAAGTGTAAAAATGGCCACTTGAGCGATTTATATGATAAATATAGAGTCACTAAAGAGCAGATTACAAACAGAAAGTCTTGTCGAAGAGGATAAGCAAAATTGGCCATGTGCTTTGAGATAAAGATTAGCGATATTCATTATGTTGCACACGCCATCCAATACACATTGGAATAAGGATATTCGTGTATCGTTTGTTATTAGTGTGATAACGATTCAATCGCGCGATCCGCCAAGAGATAGAGACGCACGCATATTTTGACGGATCGCCTAATATGATATAACATTGAGAGCATGCGCAGAGTGTCCGGTACGATGTGTACTAAGATATGAGCATGCGCGCCACAGATATATAGCATACAAAGTGTGCACGGTCTCTATTCTCTCTATTTCTCTAAGAGCATGCGTTTCATTCCCGTACAAGGTAAGGTGTAACACGAGCATGCGCACAGCTTGTACCCACCTCCCGTGCTGTCATATGAGTCTGCGCAGTAGCATTCTCTATTCATTTCCGTACAAGGTAAGGTGTAACACGAGCATGCGCACAGCTTTTATCTATAGTAAACTATGGTGGAAATTTAGACGAGTTTCTGCAAATAAGACTCTTCCCAGGAGGCATTATTTAAATCGATTTTTTTCGATTGAGATTGCTTACTTACGTTTATGAGCAAAAATGAATCGTGTACTTACTCATTCTAAATATATATATAAAGGCATTAAAAAATTAAAAATTAAAAAAAATAAAAAATAAAAAACGCAGAAAATCTTATTTGGATACGATGAGCTCCGAACACACCGACAGAAATAAAAATGAAAAAATCGATTCTAATGTGCCATACCCCCGAGACATCCGCAGAGCTGGGGCGTCGTATGGACTTCGGACCTGACGGCGATTAAATCCTTCTG
>NW_022261518.1:48950-63154 GCF_009602425.1 Actinia tenebrosa | reverse complement strand
TATGAATTTAAATTGCAAGGGGGTGGAGGAAGAAGGAGCTATATTTATGAATTTAAGTTGCAAATTCTTTAAGGAACTTTAGTCAGTTCGTCAGTTCTAAACCTCTAATTGACGGATATTATAATGTTTACTTTCGACTAACGACAATAGTAAAGGAATAACGGCAAGATGCGGTCCGACGATGCATAACGCAATCTTAATCATATATGTCACGTACCGTCACGTCATCTATGCGACAACTAATGTTTTTGCATGTTTACTAATGTGTCCGTTTTTGATGGTGCTGTTGCTATGAAAACGTGTCGTCGGGAACACACACGCAGATGCTAATGACAGTACGTATACAACAAATAATACTTTGATTATAATTTTTCATAATGATTATTTATATTGAATTTATATTGTTATTGTTCTTTTTCACATTTTCTACCATTAACTAAGTATTAACTAAGCCCCACCCCTCCCCCCACGCAAATAAGGTTTTCTTTGGGGGGGTAAGTGGTAAGCACGACACATTACCTTATTTCTTACCTTTCCTTATTATCCTGCAATATTCGTTAACTTATTAGCTCAAAAACTAATTATTTGAAATGGGATTCTTGAAATTTTATTTTATTTTGTATTTAATTTATATATTTTTAAATATCTTGAAATTGCTATGTTTTATCAATACTATTTCTTGTTCATTAACTTACAACCTTAATGGTAAGCACTAATAATAGAACAACCATTTTAAACATGCTCTAATAGATATTAATTTGAAATATTGTTTTAACAATTTTTATAAATTTTTGCTCTTAACTTTTTTGACGTCTTTAAAAAGCCTTAACTAGTCTCCAGACTCCATATGTCAGCTGTAAGCGAAAAAGTAAGCGAAAAAGCATAATGCACCGGCATGGCGCACCGGCATGGTGCACCGGCATGGCGCACTGGCATTGCGCACCATTCCCGTATAACCTCATTCCCGTATAATCGTATAATTGTATAATCTCATGACCATGGAAAACATCATAGATCAACCTATTTTGGGTACGTCACTTACAAACAAACAATAGATGAATAAGATGGAAATATGTACCATATCACGTGACCCCATCCAATAAAAAAATAAAGGATCAAATAAAATGCATGTACTTTCTTCCTAACTTAAATATAATTAGTGTTAATAAGTGGCTGTATTTTTGTAACGTTTTCATGGAACAGAAACGAGATCGGGGACACAGTCTAAGCGATGAAATAGAAGAAGCTGAGGTAAAAGACACGCTCAATATAACAATAAAATAAATAATTAAACCAATAAAATCGATTTTCATTCTTCTATCCTTGGCTTGTAAAATAATTAAAGTAAACGACAAACCTTTGTTGCCTTGATAAATTTACTTTAAAGTAAAAAAACACGATACCTTGAATAAAAAAAATCGTGATATCTAAAAATTCCTTGTAAACTGCTTCTTYAAACCTTGACTTAAAAGCACTCGTACGTAAAAGCTCAAATACTCAGAATGAAAGGTGTAAGCATAATGGTACTGTTTTCTTTCTCCCTAAGCCTCACTCCTTTTAGCCAGCATCAGCGCTTCATAAATATTTGTGTTGGCGTTGATCAAAAGGAACGGTGGGCTTTTGCAACATTGTAACATGCTGTTACTCTTACTCTCGACCCCAGATCACTCTTACTTTTACTGCGAATTCTCGACGAAATGTCAGAGATTAGATATATTTAGCTATTCGCCGAGCATTCGCAGTGAGAATAAAAGAAATCTGGGATCGAGGGTCTGTCGTTCGTAGAGCCTGCATTCCTCACGGTCAGCGTTGAGAAACCCAGGCTCTCGGGACGAGGTTGCTCAAGTATGAAACGTTTTCTTGTTTTTGTTAATAACGTTTGTTTTTATTTCAAGAACAAGCACAAAAAGGTGAATAGACAAGGGTCCAAGATGTCGAGTTATTTTGACGGTCCGTCTAAAGAGACACCTGAATGGGGTCATCAAGGTGCATTCGAGTCCATCGAAGAGGGTAGACAACACGATGGATCCAGGTCCAGGTGAGCGACCCTGAACAAACTTCTTCGACTTCTCTCTCATCTGCGTAGCTTCAGCTTTGAATACACTTAAAACAGAGCACAAATGGAGAAAAGGGGTAAAGTGCGCACATTCGGCGTCCGATGATTGCAGTTGAATTTCAACTGACGGAAATACCGACGTTAAATATAAATATAACACTTTAGTTTACGAAGCTCAAAAGAAAAACAAAAAAACCATCTTGCATGGAACCTGTATTTTTTAACCAACAATCCCATGCCTAACGAATTAGTTACCAGACTTCCTCTGTGCGGAAAATACAGAAAATCTCATCGTGTTCAAAGGAATGCTTAGTAAAGAAACAATATAATATACTCTGGAATTTCACCGCTGACAGCAAATTGATCACAAGTTGTATTGGCTTTTATAAATATTCCTATAATATTAATGACAGAAACTAATGATTAACTAAACTAAAATTCCTATTAAAAATTGATAGGCTCGGTCGATTGGTTTGGTTGATTGGCGAAGCCAACGCTATCATACATAATGGCGACTGATAAAATATGAGTGAATATACTTGATGTAAAATTCTTACAAGCACTTACAGAACTTACATTTTACCACTGATAATTACCATAACCACGGAAATAATATAAACTCTGTAAATTTAAAACTAAATCGTAAATATTATAAAACTTTTGCTTTGTAAAAGTGGCGAGTTAAAGCGACGAAGATCCTCTAAACGAAGCAAGAAAGTAAAGAAACAAGGTGCTGTGGCCGGACCAAACTTTTTCAGCGCCACTGGCTTAAGGTAGGGTGTGGCCAAACACTTGCGTTTAAACTAAATGGTTGCTAAGCAACGTTTTAAAACTGATTTCTAAATCACACAATCTATTAGTTACTATAAATAATAGTACTTAATCTCAATACGGCAATCGTTACAGTTACAATATTAAACGTAAATGTTACATAATTCACGTAAAATTTCCCGTCTTTACGCTTACCCGTAAAATCTCTCCGCTTTTCGATATAAAGAAGCAAAAAACTGGAAACCTTCTCCTCCCTTCCTCCCTCATGCCCCCCTCTCTCTCCAGATGATATTGTTAATCCGCATTAATGAGCTTTATTAATCATTTCTTAAACAGTTCTTCAGACCTGACTATGGCACCCTCGATGAACCATGAAGTAGAGTTTGATGGTGACGTGGAACTGGGGAAAATAGCCGAAGATAAACCGTCCACGCCCATCTGGGCATCCAAGATAATGGCGGCTTACGAAAAAGCAGGTAAGAATAGATGTGGAGACCATATGATCATGATAAGATAAATTTTCAACTGATTTTCATTTTTATAACCAGAAGAAAAAAAGAAGGAAGAAGGAGCTAAAGGAGCAGCCACGGAAACTGAAGAGTTCAGACAAAGAAAAGCAGAATTATTGGCAGCAGGTGACGTTCTTTGATATATTATGATTGGCATTTGTCAATCACAATACGACGCGTCTATGCCTATGTTGGTCACCCATTTAACTATTTTACACGCTAACCAATCAAAAAGCAGAAACATTTTTTTGGCAGACTGCCATTTCCTGCTTACAAGTCGGAGAAAAAATGAAAACAGTCGCGATGTTGTTCAAAGAAAAGATCTCAGATTGACTAACGAGTGAAAAGGTTGATGGGGGTTGCCACGGTATCACGCATCAAACCATTCAGTGTCACTTTGCTGGACACGGATGCCGACACCTAGGGATAGACCTAATCCACTGTTTTCCCATTTCAGACCACCTGTCATGTCGTATTCTCAAGGGGATGACATGTGGTATGAAATTATGGGCAAAACATTACACCCAAGTGGATTTGGTCCATTTTCCCCATAAATAACAAGCCAATCAGGAAGCAATGGCAGTTGAATGGATTTCTTTTTTTCCATGCAGTATATTTTTCATAAATAAAATTTTTTTTCTGATGATAGAAGAAAGAAGCTCTGAAGGAGAAGGAAGTCATCCATCAGCGTATTCTTCTGAAGAGTACAGTGGAAGTGATCGAGAAGAAAGACCAAGGTTCCCACGTACCGCTCCTGTAGGAAAGGACGACGAAAGTACACACACTGTGAGTCATTCAAACAAAACTGCACGTAGTTTGTTACTTAAGGAGGGTATTTAAGGAGTTGATTGATGGGAGTTAAGTTTTGATGATGTTTTCTCAGGAGTCTGCTAGTGGAAGTTCCGCTGCCCTAGAAGTATGGAAGGCGCCTACACCAGTCAGAGTATTCAAGATAGTGTTTGTTGGAGACTCGGGTGTCGGGAAATCCAGTTTCATTCACAGATTTTGTCATGACCAATGGAAACCTTCCTTCACTGCGACTATTGGTAAGTCGTATAAACATAAAATGTTGCGTCACTTGGAACAGGAATTGACTGATTGCTCGTGTGGAGTGTCAGCTAGTCTATACCCAATAATCCGGCTTCAGATTTTTATTTGTACATATTCTTGATCTTTCGTTGATTTATATTCAGGTGTCGATTTTCAAATCAAAAATATGACGGTCGGAGGTCGAAGTATCGTGATTCAATTGTGGGACACCGCTGGTCAAGAAAGGTGAGGCTCACATGACAGTAATATATTAGGTTCGATTCCCTCACTCACCGACTCGGTGTACGCATATGATAATTAGAGTTGCTTCGAGGATGTTTCTTTAGGTTCTTCGGTTTTCCTCCTTCTGCAATCAACTTTTAAAGTCCAATTCCATCATGAACCTACATGATTGCCACAGGTTTGTTAGCCACTGGCTTTTAAGTGTAACCCTCGAAAAAAAGGACGATCGAACGATTAATATGGAATATTGTATGTTAATCGTCGTAAAATGACCTAAGACTCATTTTTTCATGTAAATGTTGTTTGAAAGGTTCCGCAGCATCACGAAACAATACTTTCGCAAGGCCGATGGGATACTAGTATTCTATGACGTCACAGCTGAATCATCGTTTATCAATCTGAAGAGTTGGATGGCTAGTGTCGAAGTAAGTTAACATGATCTACCTTGATTACATCTACAGCCTATCAAGTTAAACTAAACTGGTTAAACTTGTAGGATTTCTGAACATTAGCACGCATTGACGCACGGCCCCGTGGACTGTCCTTGCGCTAATCTAGTAACCACTGATACATTGTTTATCAACAGGAAGGTGCAGAAGAAAAGGCGACGCTAATGATTGTAGGAAACAAGGTTGACTTATCTGAAGATAGTAATATGAGAGCAGTCAAGACTGAGAACGGAGAATATCTTGCAAAGGTAAATTATCACCATGGGATCCCTGTGGTGTAAACCTAATACCATACCAGACTGTCTGTGATTCAAATACTTCAGGTATTATAACAAGGAAATTATTCTGTGGTCATTCTAGTCATACAGGAGCATGCGCAAAAAGAAACTAAGATAGYTTTGTCAACTGAGTCTGCGTTCCTTTTGGTCAGTGCCTAGAAGTGTAGAAATCCATTTGACACAACTGTCATTGTTTCCTGATTGGTTATTACGACAACCCGTATCCATTGACGAAGACCAAAAATACTGCAGGCTCGGGTAATGGAAACGTAATAACACGAACTCGGGCTCCCTATGCTTTCTTTGTCTAATTTTTTTCCTCTCTCACAGAACTATAACGCCCTTTACATGGAAACAAGTGCTAAAACAGGATACAATATAAATGAAGCTATGAACAAGATGGCCGAGTAAGTATGTCGTTCAGAGGCCTGGGCATTAATGTCCTTGGTTTATCATTGATATTATTATAAAATCCTAATATTATTTCTTTGTAGGGTTTTACAAGAACGAGAAGACGAAATGATGCAAAGTGTTTTAAACCTCGTTAATGTGCATCAAACAAAAAAGAAAAAATGCTGTAAATCCTGATATTTGGTCACCCTGTGTCTCTTAGATAGAGATTTATTAGTTAATATCAATTTTTAAAGCCGTCTTTTGATAAACAACCAATCAAGAAACGACAGTTTTTTAACCGATAGGCTTTGCGAATGACGTTGTTTACAAACAACTGTTCTTGATCCTTTGCGAAAATTCTAACAAAGTCTACAAAATCTTTTTTATCTTCAGTTCATGAATTTCGCATTGAATAAGCATAATTATAAAGAAGTAAAACGACAAACTGTTGCTATGGGTACGTAATAACGCTACAAAACATAAGACAAAGCAATACTGAGTGTGATACCAAATAAGGCTAAAAAAGGATGTGTATGCATACGTGATCTTTATTGTATTTATTGATTATTTTAGTGTAATTTGGACTAAGTGTAACAGGCAAACACCAGTCAATGCATCAATTCGTTTCTTCATTTTACACCGATCATAAGGCGTTTTTATTAATTCATACTTCGTAGTTATTAATTTATTATTAATATATTATGGTCATTAGCACTGCAGCTTACTCAAGTCGTAAAACGGAAACAAGCTCGACAAATTACATTTTCGGAAACTGACAGTATCGTTCCTTTAAAACTGTAATCCTACTTTAATCTCTGTCTGTCGGCCATGGAAAAGTTTTCCAAAAGTGACACAAGACATTAATTTATATAAATAACGAACTATCATGACAACGAGTTGTTATGGCCTTGGTTACACATGTTGAATTACCAATATATATATATATATAATCATTATATTATATATATATATATAGGCATTTATAGTATTCAGTTATTTAATCACAAATTATCTAATAGCAATCAAATGTGAAATTAAACAAAAATTAATAAATAAATAAATATTTGATGAAATTTAGATAAGGTGTGTTTGAGGCACTTACCCTTCCATCTGATCTAGGGGAAATTTTAACCAATAGCGCAGCGCACTGATTCTAAAAATAGCTTAAAGATTCGGACAAACATTCACATTCTGTTTAACCGCTACGAGGATTATACAAACCGATTTTATCATTTTTACTTAAAGTTACAATAATAACCCATGTAAACTAAGATCAACTGCGATCGGCTGTGAAAATTATCTGCTGAAAGTAAACTTGTAAGTTTGTTTGTCCGAACTTCGCCTTTGTCTTCGTTTTTTATGACGTCACGGTTGCGCTGCGCTATTAGAATCGAGAATTATGAATTTCCTAACCAAACTATAAGGAAATAACGTTACTTATACAAAGCACTTGACAGCAGTGACACAATAATGAGTTATGTATTTTTATTGTAATGGCGGGCCATGTTTTTATTTTTGGCTGGTCAATCTTCGTAGGGTTCACGACACCTCAGTYTTACAGTGACGTCATTTGTACGTCACTATTTCAGATCAGCTTGTTACTGAGATTATGTGTCACTAAATATTCCTATTCCTATCTTAATGTTTAGCTGGATCGATCAGATTCTCTTAACCACCCCTTCTATGACCCTTTAGAGGCAAAGGTATAACAAGCTTTACGACCCCCCACCCTGCCTGTACTTCGGCCTCTAAGTCACTATGACGACTCTCGGTGTTGCCCCTGGCTACACCGGCTTTCAATGTTTTCCATATTTAAACCAACAGCAATGACGAGAGAAATAATATACAAATGCATGATGACAGCTGAAAACACTTCATTATACAGGATGAAGATACATGAAGTTTTAACAGTCAAACGGCAAAACAATGATAAATTATATCAGTATATCAAATATGTGACAAACGAATAGATAATAATTTATTGAAATTGATAAGATTAACACTTTAAAGGCTTTTCATCCGGAACAACGTACTACAGAAGAGTAGCCCTAAGAAAGTTGGTCCAAATAAACATTATCTACCAAGATTTCCCCCCGTGCTTTGAATGTAGCGTTCTCAAGAGTGGTCTAGTTAAATTCTATTTGAACCTGAACATCACCATAAAAAATTTAAACATATCCGGTCCTTAATATCACTTTTCATTCTCGTCTAAAACGTTCTCAAAGATTCAGTTCATAATAGCTAAATGAATCATATTCAATAAAATTATTTTTATATTGTATGAAGTTTTATTAAGCGAAGATTGATGGTGGTTATCAAGCAGTATTCGTGATAACATCTTCTAGGTTCATGCCAGTATTATCTTGAGGCGGTGTGATTTTCTCCATTATTTTGGCTGTTACCGTCGGTTCTCTTGTCATCCAAATCGATAGCTCTTTTTCTTATTTTTTTCAAAGTTTTCATCACTTCTATCTTTACATCACTTATTTTCCAGCAGTAAAAGAATGGGTTGACAAGAGACACACAGAAAACTATGGTCCTAGTAATATCATAAGCGACATCTATTTGCATAGTTGGTCCATGGACAAGGAATGCAATAAGAGTGCTTACAAATGGTAAATAAGCAACGACAAAAAGACCAACAACATAAGCCAGATTTATGGCTGATCTCCAAAGTTTTTTCACCTTCACCTTCTTTGCCGTTGTTGTCTCACTGTCACTTGTGTTAATTCCTGTAACTGATGGACATTGTAAACCTATCTTTTTCCTGTGATGTTTCATGTATCTAAATATTTGGCCATAAGCAAAGAAAACATTAGCCATCCCAGACAAGATGCCAATAGTGCCAATCACTACGAAAGGGCGAATGTCCTTCATAAAGAAACGTCCACAACTCAAGATCGTTAGGCCTATCCAGATGGATAATGTACTATTGATTGCGCGCCGTTGGGTAACGTATAACTGGTACCTCATATGGAGTTGTAGAGCAAGCATACGATCGAGACTTATAATACTCACTGTCGAGCAAGATACCGCAGCAGAAATCCATGCCACTATCTCCATTATAATTCTGGCAGTACAGCTAAGACTGCTTTTGCTATAAAGCCAAGCCATCTTATGTACGACGTAAGATGGTTGTACTACAAATCCAGTGATGAAATCAGCTGTAGCAAGACTAAAGAGATATATGTGGTTGGGTGAGTCTAGATTTGGGTTGCGCCACATCGTTACCAAGATAAGACTATTGCCAGCAACTGTTGGTAGAAAAACCACAGCATTCAACACACATGTAAGCACTACATAAGGTATTGGTTCTGTGTTTACAAGAAGTGGATGAAGAAAAAGGCAGGAATTCGTATCCGAAGATGATGAATTGTTCATAGTAATTAGCATTCAAAGTCTCGATCCTTGTATCACCGATACCGTTCGCAACAACGGCATTCAAATCTGAAAGACCAAATGTTTACAAGACTAAATATACATTATTCAGTTTAAGTGTTTGTGGGTAAGTCATTTACCATACACCTGTATGCAGATGACTAGCCAGTTCTTCAATTAAATGTCCAATTTATGTAGTTTCTCACTTCTTTCTCGTTATGACCACTATTTTCTTCATTTCCTTTTCATCGTGAAGATTTTTAATGATGGTAACTCAGTTGCTCTAAGTGCATTTAACTCTACATTTGGTCTCAAATCTGACCAAACAAAACAAAAACTAAATAAAAAGTAAAAAATGCAAATATAGGAAGGATGAACAGCTTGGAAAGTTGAACAAATGGTGACAAAATGTATACAATTCAATGTTTTCCTTTCATGACAAACATGTTCATACTTAAGTGTTCTTGGTTGACTCACCTGAAGGCGCACTTGTTAAAGACAGTCTTAATTTAAGTGTTTTTTTCGATCATGAAAATAAAACTATAACCATGAATTCTAAGATAATTGCGTCTTGCTGTAACTCATAGATGATATTGGTCTCCAGTTTTAGGCTAGTGCTTTTGAATCACAAGACTTTTTCAAAGTAGACAAGATATCACAGTAGCAACGCTAGCAAGAGGACATCAAAGGCACTAACACGTTCTACAGGAGAGATGTATCAACTGATGCTCCCTTTTTAGGCAGATAAAACTCTATAAAATTCTTATCCTTTGCCATCTTATTTATCGCTTCAATTTTGATTTAAATAGAACTTTAAATCATTATCCCTGAGGCTTAGGCAAAATTACGAGGCGTTGCTAGGAGAAGGCGAATAATTTGTTTTGTTGACTGAATAACTATCTGTACGCTCTTTTGTTACGTTGCCAATAGCCTTATTACCATTAACATCATATCTGTGGAGAGACATTTCCATCTTACTTTAATTTGTTTAACGACCCAAGCGTTTCCCGCCTAACATTTACAGTATAATAGAATTATCGCAGCATGTTCTGCTTTTGGTTCGCTCCACATGAGGGGGATTTTCTTTCTATTATCTCAAATCATCAGTCATACTCAGAACTAAAACAGGTGTATATATTAAGTCAGTCTTCATGAAGTTAGAACTCGCTGCTCAACTTAAACGATTTGTTTCCTCTGTATTAAGACAACCTTTAGTTCAGGATGTTTGAGACTAAATATTTGACACTGAAGTAATTAAATATAAAACTCGTACTCGGTCTGATTCGGGGAAAGGCACACGGCCGGAAATTAGTTAAACTAGAAATGTACACACATAAGGTCTTGTATAAAAACTAGAAAACTGAACTTATAAGTAAGTGTATGTGATGCTACCTTAGTATTTATCTCTGCCGTCAATCTCTATCAGATTAAAAAAATAATAAGTACCTTGCACCTAGGTGAGACATACTATTGTGATTGACATAGATTATTGTTTGAATTGAGACTCGAAAAGTGATCATGAAAACATGTGAACGATGAAAAACTTGCGTTTTGGATGCCAAATTAATTCATTTCCTTTGGTTAATTTCTATTTTTGTGTTTTAGAATCGAGAAAGGATTTATTGCTTCATTTTGTTGGAGAAAGCGTTAATCGGTGATGGATTTCCGAGAATTCATTATGTGGTGTTAATGAGAAAACTTTATTTCTATAGTTTCTCATTGGTTGGCACCCTGTATTGATGTCCAAGGCATTTATAGAATGGGTTTATATAGAATGAGGTCGAGATGAAATTAATAATCAGGGATACAAAGGGACAGCAAGATATTCCTCAGGTTACTTTCACCATATTTTCCTACTTTCCCCATTTATTTAACTTTCAGTGCTTTTCTCGTCGGTTGTAGTTTTTTTGTTGGTGTGTTTGTTTGCTGAGGCTTCTTCCCATGGTTTTTATCACTGGTTGGAACCCTGTGGTGATGTTCATTGAAAAGGAATAAGGGGATGAAAATAACATTAGCAATCAAGGTTCCTTCACCATGCGTTTTCTTAACAATATTATTAGTGTGGTTTTATCAATTATGACAACGATCACAGATCCTCAGCAAAATCATATTTACCATTTTTCACGTATATTTAACTTGGACTGATTTGTATTTTTTCTTGGCTTTCTTTGTTTTTTACTACCTATTTTTTCTAGTTTGTGACTGTGCTTGCTGTTGTTTTTTCCAAGGTTTAATTCCATTTATTTATTATTTAACTAAAAGAAAGGATTATTTAAAGAACATTAATAAGAATGGTGTCTTGGTTAACAAGGTACGTTTTGAGGCCAGTCACACACGAGATACCGAGGATTGAACCTCAAACCAGCAGGGCAACTTCGTATGTACATGCCATTAGGAGCGCATGAGATGAATCTTGTGCAATCGAAAGGATGTTGGTAATCTCTCCATGCTTTTCCTTGACAGAATATAGCTGAGAATATTGAATAAATATGGTTATCATTAAGTGTTCTTGTCAAGCATTCTTTATATATCACATATCAATAAAATCTACATCAAGATAAGATGTTTTACCTGGAACTGTTGGTCCAATCGTGGTTCCTGGACTTGATGGCTGAGTAGTTGTGGTGTCGGGCAGTGGTGATGGAGTAGTTGTGGTGTCAGGTGGTAGTGGTGGTGTGGTCGTGTTAACGGGTGGTGGTGTGGTCGTAGGTACTTTGGTCATGGCTGGAGTCGTGCTAGGGGATGGTGGTGTGGTTGTTGACTGCGTAGTAGTGGATGGTTGTGTGGGAGTAGGTGGTTGAGTAGGAATAGCATCAAGGATTTCTCGAACATGTTCGCTATACATTCTTCCATTTACCAGATTATTTTGGTCCCAAGAGCAATCCCACAGCATTATACCGCTGACACCAGCTCTGTTCCTAATTTGCTGCAATTACAACAAACGATTGTTGAGTTTAGAGATCAATTATTCTAATGGGACAGAATTGTATAGAAGTAAAGAAAACGATATGTTGTGTCATATTCAAGGAGCACTGTGATTGGACGGGACAAGAATGGCAACATTCTGATTGGCGGACGTGTATGGTCTATCAGTTAACACTCACTTCATAAAGGGTTCTCAAATCATCAACAGTACGATGATATCGTGTTTGTGACGAAGCGCTTGGATGTGCTGGTAGGCCAATCATGATACCAATATTTTTCCTACTGGAAAACGATAGCCATTGATTTAGAGACGTCTGAAAATCTTGTCCAGCTCCTGTCCAACACGGGTTATTATAGAACTGTATGAAAGTATAGTTTGTCAATTCTCCAGCATCTGTCGAGAGACGTATGTAGAAAATTATGAATTATCTTTCAGCAGTTCAGTAAGTTTGATAGTCTAGTTAAGTTAATCTACCCAAATCTAATTTTTCCTTCTCAATTCCATTTACAACATCATCCATCCATTCATAAATTAATTTACTTGCAATTATTTATTTATTCATTCAATTAAGTTAAGCACTCACTTACTCATTCATTCGTTCATCCATCCGTTCATTCGCTTCCTTGTTTATTTAAGTCAAATAATTACCAATTGAACTAACCTTCCAGAGCTGTTCCTGGTTTCTGAGGTCCCAGCCAGCGATCAGGATGAGGACATTGTGGAGCTGAAGTCATCAGGTACGACTTCAACGAGTCGCTTGCCATTAGTCGGCGCAGCTCTCTAATGAGATCTGGAAAGTATTGATGACTTCCACCCTCTATGTTGAGGTCGATTCCGTCAAGTATTGTACTACAAAAAAGGTTGAAAAGCTTACTCATCATACATTTAAAAAATTGGCACCATTTTTCTTCTAGACTGCAGGGAGTAGTTGCCTAATTTTTAGGAGCCAGGGCCTCTTGCTTAAGCGTTCCAAGGTGCGCCCTTTACCCCCTCAAACTATCAGTGCTACTTATAACGGTATTTATAGCTACAGAAAAAAATAGTGGCAATCACACTGGATCACATTAAATGCAGTGGTACTGCATGTGAGTGAAAGTACCCCAATAAGTGTGAAAGCGCCACTTAAATAGCTCAAGGGCGGATCCAGGGGGAGGGTCGGGGGGGGGGGGGGGTCGCGACCCCCTTGTCATTCCTGAGGTCAAATGGGCTCCCTGTGGTAAAAATGCGACTGGGATTCCTTTGCCCACAAAATTTACCCCTGAGACCCCCCCTTTAAAAAAACCCTGGATTCGCCCTTGTAGCTATATTTATCACGTGACCTATACCCTAGACATGCGCAGTAAGAAGTTATGACATAGATGGTACATACGTTCCAAAGGGCCTAAGATCTCTCATGTTAGCATCATTTCCACCGAGGAACAATTGCCATAAAGTGTTGGCAAATTGAACAGCCTGATCTCTGCTGTTTAATATTGTATTGCCAGCTGAACCACCAAGAGAAATAAGAACTTTTTTTCTGTTTTGTTGACAGTTTCTGATGCCTTCTTCAATTCCAGGACAACGAAGCAAGAATGGATGTTGAGGAGAAACTCCGCCACCACAATGATAAGCAAAGTTAAGTCCTGGGAGCGAGTCTACATGACAAGAAATTAATTTCTCCAAATAAGAATATTATTAAGAAAATTATATTTTATGAAGTCAAATTAAGTCCTTAAGTGGAAAACAATATGACTAGTCCTATCAATGGTATATTGCCTCCATTCTCGGTATTTAACTTATTTTTACGTACCTCTATTTCTTGTATCAAAAAATGTGACGAGGAATGCCAGGTTAATAATGTCATACTGTGAGTTTTGACAAAACCATGTTAAAGGTCTTTCATAGTTTGCTGGACCAAATCGAGGTCCTGCACCGTTCTGTCCCCAGTAGCCTATCAGTAAAGGCCTGGAAGGTATTGTCCTGCGCACACGGTTAGACCCTTCAAATACGAAAAATAAATTACAATTTCAGTGGAGTAATGCAATTATACGCCGAAGTGTGCTAAAGATGTCTTTGGATTGTTATTTATCATATATTATTTATTATATATTAATATAACGCTCTGTGGAAAAGCATTTTTTATGAAGAGATCCCGTATTGAAATAAAGGATATAACAATAATAATAATAATAA